>CAIGRB010146046.1:64040-81043 GCA_903798255.1 Fraxinus quadrangulata
ATCCTATGATTAATTTTTTTAATATTTGTTCTCTTATTTCTCTAGGTAAATTTCTAACTATAATTAATGTTAATATTTTTAATCTATCAAGAATATCTTCTAAATATACATAACATCATTTATCATCTTCTAGTTTATAATAATTATCATAATATCCTGGTTTGTTTTCTAATTTATAATATTTTTCTAACTTTATAATTCTAATTTCCATGATCTCTATGACTTTAATACCAATTAGGGGGATACTACTTAGAGCGAACAAAAATCAAATAATATCTAAAAATAAAATCTAAAAATTCAATAAACAAATCAAAGTTCATATACTATTATAATTTCTTCAATATCTATTAAAGTTTTATAATATCTAAGTCTAAAATTATCATCATCATATAGTTATTCCTTTATTTAAAAGATTTTGTGTATTCTAGATACTCTTTTATATATCTAATTTTTAATCTATTACTGAATAATCTAAGATAGAATCTAATTGTTAAGATATATTTTAATTTTTTAATTTCTTTAAATAACCTATTTAATAAAGGTTTTCTCATAAAATATTTAGACTAAATATATTAAGGACTTAGATGAAATTTTATCCATTTTAGGGGTATTTTCGGTATTTCAATAAATCTAAAATAGTCAAAGACCACTTTGAAAATATAGCTTTTTATTTAGGCTATCTTCATGTATTTCCCCAGTGTAGCGGTGAGGCGGTGTCGGCCTTTTGGTTTTTGTTTTTGTTTGTGAGTTTTAAATTGTGATGTTGTGTTGGTAGTATTAGCAATGTAGCGATGAGGTGGTGCGTGCTTTTCGATTTTTGTTTCTTTTTGTGAATTTCAGATTGTGAGGAGGTGTTGGTGGTGTGGCTGTGTTGGTTTTTTGGGGTTCTTTTTCTGTTTCTGTTTGTTACAAATTGTAAGACGATATCGGTGTTAATGTCGATGTTGGCGGTGGTGAGGTGGTTGTTGGGTGGTAGTGGTGGTGGTTGTGATGGCGGCTACGGTGGTGGAATGGTGTTGATGTCGGCGGCGGCGGCGGCATGGTGATTGGGGTGGGTGGGGTTTGTGTCCAATTATTTGAGACTATGACCAATAAATCGAATATTTTGTAATCAATGTGACCAATAACTTGTGACCAATAAATAATATGTTCAAAAAATTTGAGTTATAACTTATAAAATTTGCTATTTGTAACCGACATTTTTTTTTGATTGATGAATAAATTGTGATTTATAATTTTTTTTATTTGTGAATGTAAAATAATTTGTGACCCATAAAATTTTTGATTCGTGATCGAAAAATAATTCGTAACCAATTAATTTGATAATTTGTAACCAAATATTATAGAATTGTGATATTATTATATTTAATTAATAAAATATATTTTTAATTAGTTATTTCATAAATAAAATCTTATAATATTTGATGTTTGAAATTTTAAACCTTGTTTCTTAATTTTGAATAGGTCATAGTAAAACTTTTAGATAAGAATGTTGACCGTTTCTCACCTGAAGTGGTCCACTGCATTCGTATGAAACTGNTTAATTAATTAAAGTTATTTCTAATTAATTATTTCTTAAATATAATTTAATTAATATCAATTTGTGAAATTTTAAATATTATTTCTTAGTTTTGAAATGAACAATACTTAATCTCTTAAATATGAAATTTTCTCTTTGTGAAAATACATGTTCTAGTTAGAAAAGCCTTTAGATGTAGTTGGTTCAATGTCATTTCCTCTAAAACTACTTTTAGAATATGAAGCTCTTTTGAAAATTAATTTTCAAATATTAAGCTAGTTTCCTTCAAAAGCTCTACTACAAAAAATGAAAGTAAAAACAATAGCAAGAGATGTGTGAAACCGACCCTAACTAAACTAAAAACAACCGATGCCTCATAAGTTTTAGATATGTTTGTCTTTGTACGGCCGAACTAGATGTAGCTGGTTTGACAACGAATGAAGACCATAGGCGAAGCCCTTGAAATAAGCAAGTAGACCTCCTAAAATAAGGTATTGAATCTAGAGGTTATCCTATTTTCAATCTTAACCAATTCTTCCTCACTCAAATTCTTATTTTTCCACCATTAGTCATTCTCAATCTCAAACAAGTTGTAAATTTTCAGTTCTCGCAAAATCGAAATGGAGTCTCATGATCACTATAGGTTTCTCTTCATCATCGTCTTATTCTTCTATATAGTCCTGCACACCCATGCATACCGCAATGTAATCGACATGACACTGTCCCCGTATATGGCCCCAAACTTGCAACCAGTGTCCTCTCCAAGCCTTGCGCTGGCTTCAAGCACAAACTCTCCAAACTTGCAACCAGTGTCCTCTCCGAGCCTTGCGTCGGCTCCAAGCACAAATTCTCCAAACTTGCAACCCGTGTCCTCTCCGAGCCCCGAGTCGGTTCCAACCGTAAACCCTCCTTTGAATTATGTCTCATTCCCTCCATCGGGATCCAATGGCCCGTCGAGCGAAGTCGAGGCATCAGCGCCTGATTCATCATCAAGCTTCATACCGAAAAACATCGATCCTAAAGTTCAAAAAATTTGTGATTCAACTGACCACCCTTCTCTTTGTCTTGGCACTGTTGTACCCCTCTTAGATGACAAAATTGATTCATTTTCTGTTCTTAAGGTGTCAATTAAAGCTTGCTCCGAATTAACAAAGATTGCATTGTCCATGGCGAAAAAATTTTCCAACATGCCCGGAGTTCCTCCTCAAGTAGCCTCCATTGTTCGTGATTGTAAAGACAGTTATGACGAAGCTATGTCCAATTTTGAGAAAGCGATGAATGCTTTGCCGGAACATGATATCGGAACCGTGAATGTCATGCTCAGTGCCGTGATCACAGATATAGGAGACTGTGAGGATGGTCTCTCCAGTACAGGGTCGACTTTTCCAATATCAGATTATGCCGGGAAGTTGACCAACATGACCAGCAATTGTCTTGCCATTGCTTCCCTCATCCAAGATTGATCAACCCACTTCATGTAATTGCAGAATGGTGTCTAAATTTGTATTTGTTCTTTGTTTAGTTTATGCATATAATTTTGAACTGTTCTCATTAGTGTGAGAACATCAAGAAGCTTGTAGGAAATAAGTACTGTAATAATTGTTTGCATTAACCGTTTGTCGAAATGCCAAAATAGGGAATACAATCCAGTCTGAAACTTTGCCCTTAGCACACACTGTTTTTCATTCTATACAATATTTCACTCAAGTCGGAAAAAAAGAAAAGAAAAAGTTATATATACGTGTCCATGTTTTATTACAATGAAATACGATACAAATCGAAATAACTCGATTAATTAATCAGATTACAGAATTTTGCCTTCAATTTGGAGTATATACCCCTCCCACTTCTACAGCAACTAACTCCTAATTACCATTGTTTACGACCCATCCATGAAGACAGACCCATACCCATTAGCTTTCATAAACTTCTTCAAAAGAAGAACGACGATGGCCATGGTAAGCCCAACAGCTGCACACGTGAAGAAGCGGTCATCTGCCCTCTTGGAATGTCCAGCTTCTGGCTTATGCAACAACTGCTGCTCAGTAGTGTACACAACAGAAACAGGTTCTGATGTCTGAACAGAATTTCCATGTGAAGATGTTTCATTTAGTTCTTCAACAGTACCATCATCTACTGCCGGATTTGGAAGCACTTCCTCCATGATCTCGGGAGAGGAGCTTCGAGCACTCCCCTGACTTTCACACTCTCTGTTGTCATTTGGAACTTCAGAAGCCTTTGTAGCGTTTTCTTGAGGAACTGCAGGTGCCCTGCTTAGCATATATTCGTGAATCTGTACAAACAAATGATAAGTATTGAGGTCGCATACATTGTATAAATTCAGGAAAAGCAGGACATGACAAACCTCGTCAATAAGCCTTTGGCGTTCAGAAGAACCAAACTTTGGGCCAGCTTCACGAGATTTAATTGCTAAAGACCGCCTTTCTTCCTTTGGATAGTCTAATGATCCCAGTGCACCGTTTGGGTTGGTGGGCAGAAATGCAATTAGTGCTACTAAAGCAGTCCGAACTGCCAAAATCATCCATATTGAGGTGCTATAATTTTTTTAATCATATAGAAAATAAAAATAGGGGTATTCACGGGGCAATTATCAATTATTAGCAAAGATCATGGCAAAATATATGCTCCATTATAGTACTTGATATTAAATCCGACCAGGTCTTATTTTTTCTCTCCCTCCCTTATTCTTGTAAAATCACAGATCACCTATCCATCTCTCTCTTGAAATCGAGTAACTTTGCAGGTTTATGTAGAAACTGCGAAATAGTACTCAATACTATTGAGAATCAATTGTCTCTGACACATTGCTTTAAAATTGTTACGTACTCGTGGAAGGAAACTGTCCACATTAAAATTATAATTCATTTTTCTCTCTTTTCTTATCAATCACACAGTCACCAATAAAATAATATTACACGTAAACCAAAAAAATTCTTCTTTTTTAACCGGACATTCTTAAAAAAATATTATTCCATAAATTAAAATGACAAATAATGAGGGCTAAACAAGGGCTAAATATATTCTGTTAGATGACGTGTTCGAGTGTTGTATATGCAAAAAGGTACAATATATCCAAAGTACACTCATCTGATATTGAATGCTCAATTAAATTACAATTCTCTTTTAGTATAATTTCTTTTAGGAGCTTTGAAGATGCTGTAAATGCATATGGAATATCATACAAAAGACAAAGGTAATTAAATAAAACTCGTAATAAGATATTATCTCGTAATGAGCTAGAATCACTGGAAAGATGGAAATAGCTTGAGAAGAAAAATTACCGCTCCAGGATGGTTGCCAGTGCTCAGGATGATGATTTGAAATGCTCAAGCATATCTTGGTTTGAGTTTCAAATCGACCATTTGGCTGTAAGGGGAAATCCATATTGGATTAGAAAATCTCTGTCAATACCAATTAAAATTCCACAGTAAATCTTAAAAGGAGTAAACTATACTCTTTTACTTCATTAAGTATCCTCATTGAAATTCCAAGCAACTCAAACATTGAACTACTAGAGGAGAACTGGAGCATTACCGTTAACAGCATAAACGAAGGAGGCTTGAAAGGATATTCAGAGGGCAACTGGATCCTTCCATGATATATTCCTCCGTCAAATTCTGTATCTTGGGGTCCCCTAATAGCAAATTGCCATTCGAATATATTTTCCTGAAAACAATATTTGGGGCCCGAGTTCAGTCTGCTTCTATTGGAATTAATAACAATATCCAGGGAAAAAAAAAAAAAAAAAAAAAAGAAAGAAAGAAAAAGAATTCAGTTCAGTGAAAAATCACTTGCTTCAAATCGTTCCATTTTAAATTCTAGACTAGACAAGCAGCAACAGCAAAATCAATCAGAAATGAATTGCGGTTTTACATTTCCACACATGACAAGGAAAAGAGTATAAAAGTGTGATTCCTTGAACTATCAATAGATTAATAAAAACCATAAATGATACTCAAACCAAAAAAAAAAATCAAAATCAAAATTAGGTCAAAAATGAAATGTATAATTTCAAATACCGTTACTTTCACCCAAAAAAAAAAAAAAAAAAAAGAAGCACATCGCAAATTCGCATCTATGGTCAAGATGATCAATAAAATCAGAGGAACAATAATAGATGACAATATATGTTTCTAATGCCATTTTAGAGATTCCACTACATCTCGAAATCAAAATCCTAGTTCAAATAAACCAATTGGACAGNCAAAAATTAAAATACAATTTTAAAAAAAAAAAAAAAATTAATTCTAAAAATAAACCTCGAGAGGTAGGCTCATGAAATCATCGGATGGATTCGAATGCATCTCTTTGACCTCCTGCAAAATCCTCTTCACTGCCGGGTTTTTCAGATTGTACTTATCCTCCGCCATTTTTTTAGATCCAATTCACAAGATTATTCCCACCGATAATGAAGAATAAAATGAAAATTGTGGACAAATGATTTTGGATAGAGAGGAGAGAGAGTGTGCGCGTGTTTTGGTGAGATATTTTAAGAGGGTAAGAAAAATTTGGAAGTCACCTAAGTTTGAGTGAATTTTCATTTTGGTCCTTCAATATTTTTATTTCCACAATTGAAATTACGAGGACTCTTATCATCATAAGTTTGCTATGTTAGTTGGGCAATAAATAAGGATAGCAAAATATTCCACTGCCAACCCAGTGAATAAACATGGTAGGGTACACATCCCTAATTTTGATTTTCATTTTAAATAAAAAGGACAGTAAATGGGGTGGGTTGCCTCTATTCCGACCCACCCCATTTTTTTTCCTTAGATTAAATATAAAATGTGTTCGTATAATGAGAGAGTCTTGCTAATGCAAGTTTTGTGAATACTACTTTTATGAGTTGAAATATATTATTATTGTAAAATTGAACAATAACTATTTTCATTTGCATTTATATTCTGATTAAGAAAACATTTTTCTCGTTGCGAAAGAAAGTTTAATTTTATGATCGAACGTCATCAGTGGCAAACTGAAAATGCAGTTGAAATTTAAGTGATGGGTTTGGAATAATAAATAAATGAATGGACTAAAATAAACTACTCCCAAAGTTTGGTGACCTCTAATGTGTTTTCGCTGGGAGACGCGTCATTCGAGGAAATGTCTAGTGATGTATCCTTATCATTGGGTTGCTCTTTTGGTTCTCTCAAGTTATTTTGAAGAATGTATAATTAAAAAATAGAAAAAAATTTAGATTTTCACAATTATTGTTTTGAAAAAAATGTATATTTAAAAATAAATTTAAAAAATAATTTTTTATTAAATGAAGCTCAAATAGGGGTAAATGAAGATGATCTTCTGAAGCAACTCTCTATTAGTGAGAAAATTGGGGTGGAAAGGGGTAGATGATGCGTCAACTTTGCTATCACTACAAGATTTCAATTGGTGACACCGCATAAATTCGAGGTCGAATTATCTTCAACGCCAGGACAAAGAGTCTATTTGACAAGACTAAAGACAATATTGACAAAAATGGAAAATATGAGAATAAAATTCTCTGTCAAATAGTTCTCCATCATTCACCATTGTCTCCATTAAGAAACAAGACAAGGGTGTTCGTTATTTGTGGTAGTTGTTACTGAATAAAGATATAGAATTTGAGTTTTCCAAATTCTTTTGATCCAATTCAAGTTAGAATCAACAAGTTTGTTGATCAAATCAATTCGCTTAGAATGATATTTTGATTTCAGTAAGTCCTTAGTATTCATTTGAATTAACGAGTGCAAATTGGCGCATTCACAAGATATTTTCATTCTTGCCTTTCATATATTACTGTCAAAGCATGTTTGGCTTAGATCGACAACAATATTTATAAGTAAATAAAATAAAAAGTTTTCAGAAAAGTAAATTATTTTTAAGCTTACACGTTCTTAGTCAAAACTATGGGGCTTCTAACGAACTTGAGAAAACATAAGCTTCGCTTATTCAATATAGTGTTTAGATCGACAACAATATTTATTAGTAAATTAAATAAAAAGTTTTCAGAAAAGTAAATTATTTTTAAGCTTACACGCTCTTAGTCAAAACTATGGGGCTTCTAATGAACTTGAGAAAACATAAGCTTCGCTTATTCAATATAGTGTGTAATCGTGCTCAAAAGCTAGTACCAAACATGTAATTAGATAATAACGAATAAAAATCTTGAATGCAAATTCTCATATTGCCCAGTTATAAAATTTTCACTTGTCATGACTCATTTTTCGTGTTTTATTTCCTAGATTCTTCCTATAAGCAATGCAAGCAGACAAATAAGATATGATCTTGTCAATTTCATAGGAGATTTTGAATATTGATATCATTTTGCCCATTTTGACTCTTGGCCTCCAGCAAGAAAGAGTTTGAGGAAATTACATAAAATCATGTACTTAAACTTTCAAATTCAAAATTTAGATATGAAGTTTATTTAATCAAAAATCAAGTATTAATTGGATATTTTGTTAATTTAAATAATATTATAATACCAATATTTCAAATAAACCCTAATTCAATTTCAATCTCATTTTCTCTCACTACTCACTCTCTCTCCCATCTCCCTCTCTTTGTTCGAAATCGAAGCCCGCCGGAAAGAAGGCCGCTGTCGGCTACTGCCACCACCAAATCTAACAAAACCTCGCCGTCGGCAACTGTCACCACCAAATCTGACAAACTCCGGCGATTCATGACCGCTTCTTCTTTGCTCACTACGGCGAAGGCGACAACGAGGGGGTGTGACCGCACTTCTTCCCTGCTCAGCTTTTGTAGATCGACGCTGCTGTGAACGACGGTATGGTGTAGTGTGGTGGTGAATCTAGTGCAATGGATCTAGGTAGCGACGACGGGGTTATAGCGGTGGCGAGTTTGAGATTTTTTTGTTGGGTTGTGATTGTAGTGTGGTGTGGTGTGATGATGCCTGTGTTGTTAGCGGCAACAGGGTGGTGGTAGATCTGACGACGGCGCGATAATGGGGTGGGGGTGTGTTGGCGATGACGAGTTTGGGGTTTTTTGTTGGGTGATTGTAGTGGTAATGGTAGTGCAATAGTGATGGTGGCTGGTGGTGGTGGCTGGAGATTCGATAATGGTAGTGATTGTGGTTTTTGTTGGCAATTGACTGGATCTGGTAGCGACCATTTGGTGGTGGTGATGTGGCATTGGTGTCGGTGGTGGATCTGGCAACGACATTGATGAAGATGGTGGTGGATCTGGCGGTGAAGAAGACGGGTAGATGCGGTGGTGATAGTGTTGGTGACGGTGGTGTGTGACCACTATTTGGTATATGTGACCAATTACTTGGTTATATGTGATTAAATATTAAACCATGACTTTAAATTTTGATAACTTGTGACTTGAAAAGTAATTTGTGATCAACAAATCTAAAAATCTGTAACCGATAGATAAATCGTGACCTGTATTTTTTGATTTGTGACCAATAAAATAAACTATGACCTATAAAAAAAATTATTTGTGTAACCTATAAATTTTTTAATTTATGACTTCAAAATAATTAATTTGATAATATGTGATCAGTAAATAAATTATGACATATAATTATATATATATGACAATTAATTGTATAACTGTGATTTTATTATATTTAATTAATAATATATATACCTGAATTTTGAATTTTCAAACTATAAACCTGATTTGTGAATTTGTGTAAACTAGACACCTGATTTATGATTTTTTTTTCCCTGAGTTTTGCTAACATTAGCCCGTCTCTCCAGAGGGCCCAATGTTCGTCCATGTGGCCCTAGACGAATATCAAAACTCAGCAAGAAATTGGATATATCGTATACCTTGTTCCAGAGATAAATGTACTTACGTAATGGATTAAGTCAACTCATGGTAAGAAACCTTGGAAAATAAAAACTATCGACGAGGGGATTTATAGTTATTATTGAACCCCATTATCTAAAAGTTAAAGTAGTTACCATAATATTTATATTTTGATGTAGTTGGGGTTATCTTTAAATCAAATGCACAATAAGAAAAATCTTCATAAATGGATGGCACTTGAAATCTTGGGTCGCTTACGTTCACCACCTCGTCTAAAAGTAAAAGTTTAAGCAATCAAATAGAATTATACTTATTTAGTTCATATTTGGTTCAGCTAAACTAATAGTTTTTCAATCACACATTCTATCAAATTTAACAAAATCTATTACAAATATAATTTAAATCTAAACCAAAAAAAGGCTTATTAAATTCTACTAAAGATCTTTACTTCGTTTCATACAATATTAATTAATCCTTCATTTTTTTTTTTCATATTTCAAGTATAAGTAGAGAATATGGTCTTGAATTGAGTAGCAATAGAAGACAAATCGCATAATCAAATTTTATGATGTTGAATGTGTTAGAAAAAATGGTTTGGTGGCTGATTTTGGAGCTAAATTTGAGTGGGACTCGGTTGTTCATTTTGGAATATGAAAGTTGATTTGTGTTCTCCTCCGTGAGTACATCGAAATCATATATTTACTTGCCAAAAATGATGTTCGGGTGAATAAGAAATTGATGCTCAAAGTATGCCATGTGAAAGGAGTTTATGTGGGAAAGAAAAATTAATTTACACTTGTCCCACATAGGAAAAAGAGGAAAGCAAAAACCACTTTATATAGGATTGCACTTTAGAATGGTGTAATTATGTGTAGCATAGAGGTTCTCTCCACGTGCGCACAGGGGGGGTGCAAATCACGGACCGAAATGAGATTCGAACCTTGAACTCGTATGCGAGTGCGACCTGCGCACACGAATGTCGGACCGGATTGACCAAAAATTGGCCCCTCAGGCGGGCCTACGTTTTGGAATTTGTTTTGCTTTCTAGAAATGATTTTTGGATTAGGGATGGCAATTTTCCCCGAAAAATTAAAAATAATTACAAAAAATAAAAAAAAATTAAACGGGGCAAATCTCCGCCCCGCCCCGCCTAATGTGGGGCCGTGGCGTGGCGGGGCGGGGCGCGGGATTGTCTCCGCGGGGCGGGGCATTGCCATCCCTATTTTGGATTTTTGAAACTCCAAAAACGTCTGAAACTTCCTTAGTTATTATAAGTGAGTTATGGAGACTTTGAGTGGTTAAAAGTCTATATAATACCTTTTTTCCTCCAATTCATACACACGAAATTTCCTTCTTCTACATTCTGTCTGCCTTACATTGCACACTGTTTTCTTTTCTTGTGGTGATACTGTTCAAACACTTGCTCAGTTTGCCGGAGTAAAACTTGCCAGTGTTCAGATTTCACTGGTTAACCGTTGTATCCAGGGAAGCAGACGCTCGAACTACCTCAAACACGAACGGTGAGGGGGCGAATATGTTTTAAAGAAACTGTATTCGCACAGGCCTCGATTTGAGAATCATTTTACTATTGAAATTTCAACCTTGTATTTTGTTATTTTACTGCAGTTAACAAATTATTATTATTATTTTTTTTTTTGTAATTCAGCCTAGTAGTTGATCCACTAAATATTGTTTAACAAACTTAAAACAGATTCAAGGAAATTTTCCTTCTATTGAACACTATAAAACAGAAACTTATTTCTTTTGTTTTATTTCGTTTTATTTTCATTTCAGAAATGGCAACCGATTCTACCAATATGGATGTATCCCTAGTTATGGCTACTCAAACTGTTGCTCAGACTGTGGCTAAAGTGCCAAGTTATGTTGTAAGCCAACCCGTAGCTACTGTTCCGGTTAATCATGGTGAAAAATCGGAAAAATTCAATTGCTTGATTTTCAAGAGGTGACAACAGAAAATGCTATTTTATTTGACCACCTTGAATATTGCGAGATTTTTGACTGAAAGTGCTCCAAAACTCAAAGGGGCGAGGGAGATGTTCAAGCGATCAGTGCCCTTGATGCTTGGAACCATTCAGATTTTCTGTGCCGTAATTACATTATGAACAGCTTAGCAGACTCGCTATACAACGTGTATAGTACTATGAAAACTACTAAGGAGCTGTGGGAGTCTTTGAACCGAAAATATAAAACCGAGGATGCCGGTGCTAAAAAGTTCATTGTCGGCAGATTCTTAGATTATAAAATGGTGGATTCCAAAACAATAATCAGTCAAGTGCAAGAACTCCAAATGATTCTTCATGAAATTCATACCGAAGGGATGGTTTTGAGTAAAACTTTCCAAGTGGCTGCAATTATTGAAAAATTGCCCCCCGCGTAAAAAGATTTTAAGAATTATTTGAAAAACAAACGAAAGGAAATGAACGTTGAACAACTTATTATTAGACTTCGAATTGAAGAAGATAATAAGAATTCTAAAAAGAAGTTGTTCATTCCTAGTGTTGCGAAAGCCAACATTGTGGAACATAGTCAAAGTAGTAAGAACTACAAAATCAAGGTTGGGCCATCTGGTGGAAAGGGGGACCAAGTTGGGACCGAAAAGGGGCATTTCTAAAAAGAAATTTCAAGGAAAGTGCTTCAATTGTGACAAAGTAGGCCACAAATCTTCGGAGTGCAGATTGTCAAAGAAGAAAAAAGAAGCAAATGTAGTTGACTACATTGCTCATGATGTGTTGGAGATGAATCTCGTAGCCNGCACAGGCCTCGGCTTGAGTCTTATTTTACTGTTCAAAATTCAACCTCGTATTTTGTTATTATACTGCAGCTAATAAATTATTTCTTTCTTTATAATTCAGCCTAATAATTGATTCTTTTTAAATATTGGCTAACAGAATGAAATGTTCCATGTCGGGCAAGTTGCTCTAACTGAAATGTCAAATGAGTCATTTTATATGGATTCATTCAGTTCAATCATCAAATTGATCAAAAACTTCTGCAGATTGCAAATTTCGGAAGCTTAGATGATTTGTATCTTGACGTTGTTTCTCCACCATTTCAATCATTTCGCAATGAGATTATAAATCTTAGTGATAGTGCATCTCAAGATTCAGATCTTGTCGAATCCAACAAGAAAAGGCCCTGTGCTTTCCCTTCAGCGTCGCTTGAGCTTGAAAAGCGACTAGATAAATGTCCAATGCCATAGGAATAGTGCCATGAAATGATAAATCTTATTAAAATACTGAAACAAATTCAACATGGCACGTCTCCATTAATCGTATACGTTGTGTTCTAATCCAACATAAAACATGCCATAAATGATTAAAATTGCGATTCCGAAACATAAAACAACCGTGCTACATTGCCAAGGGATTTTGCTAGGATTTTGTACAGATACACACTTGACAGATTTTCATTGGTCGTTGAAAAAAAAAAAAACTGCCAATGTGGGGCTGCCCTGACCCTTATAAAAGAGGCTTATTCCTACACAAATATTTACTTCAAAATATGTTTAAAATATATTACTTTTTTCTTACTTACAAATAAAATTTAATTGTTTAGACAGTAAGAGTAAAAATTACTCACACTATATATGTAAGTTAATTATTTTCAATTTTAACAAACAAAAATAAATTCAATATCAAACTTGATTATTTTCTTATTGTTGCATGAACAATCCTTAGACAAAATAAATCGTCCATATCTTCCTAAATTGTTACGTCGATCCCATGGAAACACGTTCCTCTTTAAAATTTTGGCGGACACCTGCCGAGAAAGTTGTCAAAAGTATCTACTTAGCGAATAATGAAATCTGCCCTGCGAGGGCTGCAATACTTTATTACTATATTCTGGAGAAATATTCTTGTAAATCCTAAAAAGTGTACCTAAATAACTTCAAAATGTCAGTTTCATTGCATTGGTTTCTTCTCCATTCTCCCCATTTGTCTTCTTTGTGTGTCATTTTCTATCCACATTTGAAATACAGTATTTTTCATCGTATCTAACTCGAATTTTCTGTTATTGCCTTTTTTATTACATCAACAAATTCTTCTGCTTTCTTTGCATACTATATTGATTTTTTGTTTTAGTATTACTATAACTTATTTCCTTCAAATAAAAAAGGTAACTTAGATACATGTTTGGACATAAAATGTTTCTTAAAAGTAGGTTTTTTAATTATATTTAAGAGCTTGAATAATGCTACTTGCTACTTTGATAGAAAGATGTGACATAATTCTCGAAATAATGGGTGTTGGCAAAATATTATTGAATGAAAAAGTTGAATATGTTTTAAACAGCCCGACGATAGAAAGTCACGTGATATTATGTCTTCTTCACTAGTCAAAAGATCGTGTGTTAATAAATTATTTTTATCTCTTTCTCGTAGTTAAATCCTTTAAGACTTGTTTGAGCCCTATTTTTTTTTTAATGAAAATGTAGTTTAGAATAGTATTTTGATTGAGAATTTGTGATTAAAAAGTAATAAAATTTTTGGATTTGCGTGTAATATTATTTTATTGAAAAATGTGTGATTGAATGTAAAAGATAGAAAAATGTATTTTGAAAATATCGAACAATGAGTTGATCGTTCAGCGTGGTAAAACTTTAAAACAATACAATAGTTTTGGCATGCTTTGTAGTTTAAGCTTATTGGTTATACTCTAAGTTGCACGAAAACGAGAAACAAAACGCTACATGTCCCGTTGAAATACTACTTAATTAATATTCAAACTCTAATAACTTGTTAACTTTATTTTAGTAAGTAAAGCACAAAATTATGTAAATTTATAGCTGATGTCCGTAATTAAGTTAATTCTCAGCCCACAAAAAGTCCAAAAGAATGTGCAATCCTTAATCTAAGTTAAATATCAGGTCAGAATATTTAGGACAAAAATTTCCTTAAATTTCCACAAGGTTTTCGAATTTTATTAAAAATAAGAAACCTTTTTTGGAGTTTCTGAAAGGTTTACTAGAGTTTTTAAATTTTTGAAACTGACCACAATGAAAACGCTAGCGTCTTTGAATTTTCTGTGCAACTTAGGACCTATACTATCTAATCCTAAACACATACTCAAACGATTTAGTCGACGAATACATAGAACAAATAAAAATCTCTAGTTCAAATCTCCCTATCACTCAATTAAAAATCTCCACTTGTTGAGTCATTTGATATTACAAAGTTTATGTTTTACTTTTTAGTTTCTTCCTGTAAGCAATGCAATCAGACAAATAAGGAGTTTTCATGGCAATTTCCTAGGTGATTCTTGATAAATTCTTGTTATCAGTTCGCCTGTTGTCCTCCAGTGAGCATTTGGATTCCAATACCTGTTTGTACTGTTAACAACAAAAGAATTGAATATATTGAACAAATTGGCCCGAAATAGTTGTATTACGTGATGGAATGCGTCAACTCATTGTAAGCAATGTTGGAATATAGTTGTTATCAACTAGGCCGATATTTTTTATGGAAGTATATTTAGGTATTGCGTACATTTATTAGGTCGTCCTAATATTCTTATTGTATACAATAAGGACGTCTTGGGACCTATTTTTGGGTGTGAAAGGTAAGGAAAACTGCCGTATCAAGTGGACATTGCTATCTCTATTGAGGCTTGATCACTACGAATGATATTTTACAATGGATTTTGCTACTTGTATCTTCAAGACACCCCTTAGATGCATGTTGATTAATTTTAAATGAAAGTTATGACAAGTAAAATATTCATAAATGGACGACAACGAGACTTGAACTATATACTTTTATCTTTATTTGATACAATAAGAAAACATTGATTCTTTTATTTATATTATATATTATTAATAATCATGTCATGAAAAATTTGCTATTTTTAACATCAGTATAAAACATGCTCTTGAGAATTGAGTAGTAATAGAAAACAATTTGCTGAGTCAAATTTTGAGATGGATGAAATTTTCCCATGAAATTTTCCCCACTGAACAACTTGCTCTAATGGAGATTTCAGATGAGTATATTTTATCAAAGAGTTCTGAGAATAGGGAAAGTGAGAGTTTAATAAAACAAAATGGCTTCAATTTAGATGAAGTTTGGGGAGATTCACCATATCTGGATTCATTCACTTCTGATTATCAAATTGAGCAAAAACTGCAGCAGTTTGTAGATGTTGGAAGATTAGACGATCAGTATCTCGACATTGGTTCTCAACCATTTCAATCATTCAACGATGAGATTAGGAATCTTGTTGATACTTCATTTCAAGATTCTGAGCTTGGTGAATCCGAGAACAAAAGGCCCCGTGTTCTTCGTCCAACGTCGCTTGAGATTCTGCAGAAATATGGAAGCAGGCTCAAAAGCTTTAATCATGAGGAGAAAAAAGTCCGGAGATATGGAACAGAATGCAATAAGAAAGGCAGCCGAACTCTGTCGACAGAAACTATAATCCGGTTAGCAGCAGAAGAATTCGTCCAGTCTAGTTCTCGAAGTAGCTATGAACTATCTGTGCTTAGCCATCCATACGCGGGTGCAATTTTGGGCCAAGTCGAAGAAGATTTTAAAGAAGTAAAACTCGTCCTGAATCTTTTATCTTGCGCGGAAAAAATAGGAGGTGAGCAGTATGAACGTGCGAGGAGGCTCCTGCTCGAGTGTGCCAAAATGAGTTCAAGAACAGGGAACCCTGTGGAGAGATTAGCATTCTATTTCATCGAAGCTCTTTACGAGAAGATTGATCGAGAAACCGGTAAATTTACGGGCAAAACACTTGCAGATCCTCAAGAGGCGTTGAAGAGCCTGAATACTACTCAATTAGCATTTCACAGGTTGCTACCTCTCTCTCAGATTACCAAATTTGCGGGAACTCAAGCTATGGTCGAACATGTAGCAGAGTCGGGAAAGATTCATATAATTGATCTTCAGATCAAGAATGGAATACATTGCACAATTTTGATGCAAGCTCTTGCGAGTCGAGATGAGCATCCGGTCGAGTATCTTAAAATTACGACTGTGGGAACAAATTCAAGATTGATGATAGATGAGACAGGTAGGCACTTGACAAGTTTTGCTCAATCCTTGAACTTGAAGTTCACGTTCAATGTAGTCATGGTAGACGATATTCTTGATCTTAACGAAATGCTCTTTGATCTTGACAAGGACGAAACTATTGCAGTCTATGCTGACTATGTTTTAAACTATTGGATTGCACGGCCAGATTGTCTGGACAAGTTAATGCGATTGATCAGAACCCTGAATCCATGTGTTATGATTGTTAGTGAAGTCGAGGCAAATTGTAACTCTCCATTTTTTGTGGAGCGTTTTGTTGACACTCTCTTTTTCTATGGTGTATTTTTTGATTCCATGGCAGATTGTCTGAAGAATGATGAAGAAAACAGAAGGGCTGCTGAATCAACATGTTTCGGTTCAGCCATTAGGAACATTGTGGCTGCTGAGGGAGACGAAAGGAAGATTAGACATGTGAGTATCGACGTCTGGAGGGCATATTTTGGACGTTTTGGATTGATCGAGGTAGAACTGAGTATGTCGTCTCTATATCAAGCAAATCTCATACTCAAGAATTTCGTGTGTGGGGATTCTTGCGCGTTCAATATGAATAATAAAAGTCTAATCATCGGCTGGAAGGGAACGCCACTGAGTTCACTTTCTGCATGGAAGTTTGAAAAGAGGTGCTAGATGGAATGTAAAAGTTGAGTTTGAGCA
>CAIGRB010146061.1:0-15558 GCA_903798255.1 Fraxinus quadrangulata
GCACTGAGATTGTTGATCATTGCCTTTGTATTCGTATTGAAGGGAATGAGAAGTTGGTTCACTTCCTCAGAACATATACCATTTGAATTTTGTGCTAGAATGCTTGGAATGCAACCCATTAAACCAAGCCCTGAAATCACAAATTTCCTAGCTCCCAGGTTGTAAAGCCTCTGCAATTGTTCAATAACCAAAGAAACGGAAGAAAAATGTGAAATAATGAGCATTTGACTATATTAAGGAAGAAAATATAACAGAAGATCTTGTTCATTATTAAAGAATCTTACAGTGAGTTGCTGGGAATACTGCGTAACCAGGAGGTCTGCATATTTTTGAGGGTCATACTGATCTTTTGTGGGATAATTTGGCATAAGGTAATTATTGAGGTAGTCGTTACTGCCCATTCCAACAAAGAAGATGCATTTAGAAAGCGCCTGTGCCGCATCTTGTGCACCAAGAATGTCTGTAATTTGACCAAGTGTGTTCTCAAAGTTACTAATCTGCTGATTGAACGGAATTCGGCCAACCTGAAAGAAGCGAAAAATATCCCGGTTACAGTGTTTTTTTGGCTATTAGTCTATGCCTTCTAATTTGGTTGATGGCAAGTTGAACAGAGAAACTATTCATTAAGAAGTACAGAAAGTGCTCACAAAGTTTCTGCCTGTAATGTCAAGAATACCAGCAGCAGCAGAAGCATAATTAACTCCATATCTCATTTGATCACCAGATACTTCAGTATATGCAGGAATTAGAGGCAGTCCAAGCAATTCAGCTGCAGATAAGGGCATAAACTCAGTTTAAAGAATGCATAACTAATAAGATAAATTGCCATGAAATTTTTCAGTAATTACATGTCAATATCCCAGTAGTCGCAAATAATGTTTGCTAGGTTTCTTAGATAGCTCAAAGTCATGATAGATTGCTCTCTATCTTGGTCATAATAGATAGTATCTTTAAATTCAAAATAAAATAAAATAAAAATAAAAATTATATACTATGCTCTATTTGAATGATGCTACATTTACAGAAAAAAAATTCACAGAAGTGCTACAGAATACACACAATTAGGTGGGGTCCAATTTTTTTGGTAATATTAAATTCACGCGGAGCCCACTTGCCATGTGACTCATCTGTAGAAGTTCTGTGAAAATTCATGCTGTACATGTGGATTAATTCTTTCTTATATGACGATAGACATTCAATTAAAATATATGTTTGAATACTTTAAGCCATTGTTTGGTTCCAATTTTTTCAAAAATTCATTTTCAATTGCACAATTTTTCAGAAAATAATATTATACGTAAACTAAAAACTTTTACTTATTTTTTAACCACACATTCTCAACAAATCATTATTCCAAAATTCATTTTCCCCCAAATTTCCATTAAAATGGAGCCCAAACAAGAGCTTAGAAACATAGTATTGAATTCTGTAACTCATTAAAAATAAGAATATAAGAGTCTCTTGAAGCTTATTAGAGCATTGATTTTATAAAATAGAGAGCATATTGTATTTACAAAATCTCTTGAATATATGTCGTTAGAGGTGTAAAATTGGATATTGGTTCCTCAAAAGGTCAACCATGGGCCAAGGCTCTTGCTGACTCTTACCCTGGCTTTTTGCTTGCCATTCGACCACGAAACACCTCTTCTAACTTGTTCTAGTGAGAATGAATCTCTTATAAACAATAACCTCTTTTAAGTTCGAAAAAATTAAGTAAATTACTTAATTCATGTCCACGGGTCGCCACCGCCACTATAAAAAAAGAAACAAAGACAACAGTGGACCACCAATCAATCACTTTGAACAGGTCAGATGTCCATGATTGATTAGAAACTGAATAATTATTGGTAATCTTTACATCCATTCGAGGAAGAAAGATGCATCTACAAAAGATATCAGAGACCAAAAAAATAAATAAAAAATACATGGCATATGGACCCTACTAGCATGTAGTGGAGAATGACACATCTCCAAATAACCAATGAAGAAAACAACACATTCCCACCTTTTCAAGATAATGTGTTAAAACTTCAGTATTCAAATGAGATAATTCCAGGAATATTACCTTAGCTGACTATGCTGCGGCAGATGGTTATTTGTGGAGTCCAAAGTAACCAATCACTAAGATTACAGGAAGTTACCTTGAAAGAGAGAAAATTAGGCCTACCCAAGTAGAATTTGTTGCGTGTGCTAAAATTGATAAAAATTTGTTCAAGTTGGGCGCCCATTAAGTGAACAACAGAACTGAATGGATTTATAAACAGGTAAAATAGATTTGAATCAGTATGAATTAGCTAGAGGAGCAAAGAGATGAACATGCTAGAGAAGGAACTAGAGTCTGATTAGGTAGTTGTTGACTCAATAACTAATTAAGGAGATAATCAGTAGCTATATCTAGAAGATGGATAAGCCACAATGGATATTGGTTCCTCAAAAGGTCAACCATGGGCCAAGGCTCTTGCCGACTCTTACCCTGGCTTTTTGCTTGCCATCAGATTTGGACAGCCCTACCTACACTTTACACCCCTATGCCTTAGCTATCAAACACAATGCTTGCTTTTACTCGGGGTCATTGGATGAGCAGGTGTGATGCACGTGTCTTGCACATAACACAACATACATCCAAGGATCTAATATATAAACATAGAATAATAGGATTTTCTCCATTTTTAGGCATCAGTTTTTATGTTTTTTTTTTTTCTTGGTGGTTGATGGTTCGTGATTCCTTCTTCTGGAAATTCTTGACAATAAAGTAAAAAATCAAAGTATCTAACAAAGAGGAAGGTGCAAATCCCACTGCAATATAACACCAAATTCTCATAATATCTCTCAGGACATTTTCTTAAATGCCACATTCTTTTATCCACTATAACATGGACAGAAGCCAATGAAAAGAAAGGGATTCATTTTTTTTTCTTTACTTAGTGAAAACAAAGTCTAAGTCTAAGCAAGGTTATTAGACCAGAAGAAAGAGTTTGAATTTCTCGACCTTGTTTTATTGACAAGGAATGAGAAAAAGTGAAAATGAAGTTGTTTACCAATTGCATCAACCATGGTATAACCATTCGAAAATCTGCCAGTCGGTCCGCCATCAAAATCAATGCCGTAAGGTAAATAGTTGGCTTTAGCCAAAGAAGCCAGATTATTGTTGTTCCCATTGTCAATGAGAGAGTCTCCAAAAATGAACATGGCTGGCACCATCTCGCTTCTTCCTCCACCATCTTGACATCTTCCAAGACCTATATTATTACTACTCCACACCAAGAACATCCCAAAGAGAATGCTACTAAATCTGAACTCAGCCATTTTTGCTTTTCTTGTATCAATCTATCTCTGCGTGTATGTATAGAGGGAGAAAGAGGATTTTTTAGAGAGAGTTGCTGGTGATAAGTGTAGAGAGTTGAGGGTGGTGGAGGGATTAATAGCCGGAGGAAGGAGGTGGTTAGGATGTAGTAAATGAACTCACATGTATGCTATCTGTTACAGTAAATACTTGAATTCTCTAAGATTTTCATTAAAGATAAATGGTATGAACATTATGGTCACAATTGATTTTCAAAATTGTACTAAATTTTATTTTATTTTTTCATTTCATTTAATACTTTCTGAAGGACATTGCTGTTGACTGTATGTTTATTGCATTTCTTTATATGTTTTCTCGACTGTCCCTGCTAGTTGTACCAATTTGACGAAATCAACCATAGAATCGAATGTACGTATAAGCTTGATCATCTGTGAAATTACTTGTAAAAAAATTAAATTCAGAATGCATGATAAAATCTTTTAGGGCAACAATTTCTATTTTCCATACAGTTTGACTTGTTGCAAGAATTTATACTCTCTGTTTAGTCAAATCGTATTGGTGTTTCTAGCCCTCAATGCATAAGAAGTCAAAGTCTCTTGATACTGAAGAAAAGAGTAAATAATTTAACTTTTAAGTCAGTTATGATTACAAGATGGATCAGGATGGAGTTGGATTTAAGCGTTGACTAGATAACCATTCGAAAACGGAAATTGGGGTTTAACGCGTCATGACAAAACAGGTCTATCATGTCCTCTCGAGTCAAGAATTAAAACCTCACACAATTACTAAATATGTTTTTCTCTCGGGTCTTTCTTTGTTTATGGTTAGTAGATTGACCATTTACTAGTTTAAGTTCATGTTTGTGTATGCATAGAAGTGTTATAAATTCTTCGACCTACATCCTCAGAGGAAAAAATGAGAGAGAAGAGAATGATTGGTATCCATGGGCGGCTCCATTGATGAATTCATGGTTCCATTGCAACCTCATTAATTTTTTTTCTAACGGTAATAGTAAAACAACACTGTCACACTTCCCTAGAAAACATAGGTCGCTATTTTACTCATTATATTGAATGTTGCATGGAGTTGTATGGCCAGGTACAGTTGAGATGTAGTTGCAACCATTTATTAGGCATTAAGTAAAAAATAATAGTAATATTTTACGTATAAAGTGGGATGATCCCACATAATGCGGGTTCAAATGATAAGATCAATTGAATATAACACTATTAAATAAAAAATATTGTTTATTATTTGTTTTGCCTAGACAAAAATGCTCATCATCTCCACTACCACCAAGATGACGAGCATTTTTGTCCAGGCAAAACAAATAAAAAACAATATTTTTGAATACAGATCGTGAAGTGTGAACTCCATTTCCACCTAGATTGCTCCACTACCACCTTGAAGGGCTTGTTTGTGATTATTTATTGTAGAAGAGCTTCCTTACTTTATGTCAATTTTCTTTAAAAGCTTTTTTGATCAAAAAACATTTTTTAAAAAAACTAATTAAACAAGCCCAAAAGCAAGTTCTTAGAGCATCTCCTATGCATTATACGGATTGTAGTCTATGTACCAATTAAGTAGACGGACTCTCGGTCTACATAAAATGAAACTTTGACTTTTATTAAAAAGTGTTCATTTAGTCCACATTAAAAAGCTGCATTAGACCATGTATATATCATTACGAAATTTCACAAGTTATTACAATTTCATAAGTTGTTCAAGGTACACACTAGTTTATAATCTAACAAAAGAAATTTAAGTGGGCACACCTCCAATACAACGTACCGAATAGTAACTCTCTTTTTTAACTACAGACCCATATTATTTAATTAATTACTGACAAAATAAAAGCATATGTTAGAACTGATATATTTCATTTTGTATGGTTAATGGGCACTGAGTGTTAGTCCATAATGGATATTGAATATCAGTCAGCACTGCTGGCGTGGAACTATTAATCCCATACTGCTCCTCTATCTGCAAAATCAAGAAAATTAATTAATTAATTAATTATGAATAAATAAGTACCTACTAATTAATTAACATTTTTTTATATTAAAATTATCATATCATATTAGTATCACCTTTTCCTGCAAATGCTCGTTTGCTGCTTTCAGTATCCCCTCCTTCAATTGAATATCAAGAATATTGGTTCGGAAAAGTAAGAATTAAAAAAAGAATATATGATATCACCGAAAGTAAGAAAATATGCCGGTAGGAACCCTTTATTTCTAAAGTCGATGAAAGTTGGTAATCACTGATATATTTACCTTTGGACATGTCTTATGATGATCATCGACATGATAACATTTAAGTGACGCTACGTAGAGTAAAATATCTATAATTATGTTCACCTTATTTTTTAGCAACTCGATCTCTTGAAACATAATATCCATCTGTATAAGATGGTCATGGTTAATACATACTGATAAATTGTGATAAATTGAATTATAATTACCTCACATATGTAGTTGGTGTGTACCTTTGTTGAGCGAATCTGATAAACACATACTTCGAGATGTTTCTCGAGATCATTCAATTCATCCAATGTCGTAGCACCAGCTCCTCCTCCAGATGTGAATCTACACATATTTTTCTTATATTAATTGGAATTGCATATAATAATTAACAAATAGGCCATGATGAATTTCATGCTATTTGTTTAGTAGAATTCAAACTGTAACTTTTTTTTTTTTTCTAAACGTCTTCAAACTAATTAGGATATTGAGAGTGAAAAATTCCAATCAAATTTAATTACCTCAGCCCTTTCTGAAGCGCATCAATCTCATGCTTCAGCATGCTAATCTCTTCCTTTAGATCCTAGATGAAATTATGAAGTTTATAATTTAGATACAAAAATAAATTAATAAATATTCACTTGCTTCTTTGGTAAATTTAATTTCAAGGATTGTCTTTTATAGTTTATTGTACTTTGTTGTAATTAATTATAACTTTTTGAAATTTACTAGTACTTAGCTTTTTTTCTCCATGATACTCAAATTGTGTAATAACTCGAAAAGAACTAAAAGAAGATGGAATTATATGGGGGTCATTTTAGTTCTATTATTATGTAATGTATGATACGCAATATTAATTGAATAGTAAATAAACAAAAGGTACCAATACCAGTATAATATATGTTACACTATCATGTTATCTTTTTATTTTTGAATTAGAAACGATAATAATCACTTTAAGATTGTCTAAGAGCATCTCCAAGAAATTCTTTAAATATAAAATAATTTATACTTTAAAGAGTCAATATTTAAAATTATGATTCAATAGACTCTTTAAATTAATATTTTAAAATAAAATGTTTCAAATTTAAAGAATCAAATACAATTTCTATTAATTAAATGCATTCAAAATATTTCAATTTTTCAATGGAGAAAAGTAATATAATAATTTGGAGGGGAAGCTAGTGAAAATTATAGATAAGAAAAAATAATAAATATTTTTTGAAAGTAATAGAATTAAATATTAAATATAAAGAGACTGTTAGAGTACTTAAAAAAATTTACTCTCTCAATTTATAGACTCCTTCTAAATTGTAAAATATGTTCTTTAAAATAGACGGTCTCTTGAAGATGCTCTAACACCGTAGATTCCAATATTAAAATACGTTTCTTTTTATTAATGCATAGAACATTGTATGATTTATTTTTCATTTGTATATTGTCTACATATGCTAAGTTTCTAAAGAATTAATTACATTTAGCAAAGTGCTCTTTTAGATGGAATAATCTATCCAATGCACTTAGTTTATTTAAAAAATTTCCTTGCCATGACATCGATTTTTTTTTTTTTTTGACTAATAATATTGTGATATTGACAAATTTTGTTGAACTCATAATTTAAATAAATAAATAAACTAATCTCACTTTTATAATGAAATCTTTTAAACGAGATGATTTTACGTGTTATCTAAATAGAAAAATGTGTGGAATATTCAAATCAATTTATAAAAGTCGTGCACATATCATAATCATAATTGATGAAAAATAGATTTGATTGGCACATAAATGAATCTGCTGAAATATTTTTTATATAAATAATTTTACCATATTTATAACAATTTAAGTTTTGAGTCAGGCAGTTCATACCATAACTTGCTTATCTCTGTGCTGTTCAGTTTGAACTCCAGGCGGGTTACACTTCATGTACCTCTCAATCAAACCCTGCATGCTTCTTCCATTTTCAAAAACAAGAACACAAACATAAAATTTTAGACCTAGCTAGCTACAAATAATATAAATCTTCATGTCTCAACTTGTTGTGCACAAACAATATTTCCATAGCCACAAGCAGAGCTCGTCTGAATGCACACAAATTAATAGAGAAGCACACAGATCTATCAACAAGAGCATGCACAAGCTCTTACAAATGGATAAAACTATTACATTTAAAAGCTTAATATGTGAAGAAATATATTTCCTCTCAATACTCCTAATCACATGCAGAATGAACTCTTTTTTTTTTTATGTAAAATCTCATTCGTGTACATTTTTTTTATATATTGAGTAGCGACGAGATTTGAACATATAATCTCCGCTCTCATACAAAGTTAAACCATCTGATAGCTTAGATATGATAATCTGACACGAGCACAACTTTCATAAAATAAATAACAATCAATTTTGAATTTAGGATTTTTGTGTGCTCAGTATCATATTGAATCACCTTACAGCTTTTAATATTAGAGATGAGACATAGTGATGGGACAGGTGAAGTATACATACATACATACATACATACATACATACATACGCGTGTGTGTATTGAGAGAGGGAGAGAGAGAACCCTTTCGTGGCTAGCTCATAGGGCTTTCCATGGGAGGAGAAAATAAGAACTCCAATTTCAGCATCACATAGCACAGATAGCTCCTTAGCCTTCTTAAGAAGCCCTGCACGGCGCTTGCAAAAGGTCACCTGCCGATGCACCGGATTTTCAATTCTCTTCATTTGAATCTTTCCACGAGCCATCAATCTTAGCTTATTTTTTTTCTACAGCTTTCAACTCAATTTTGAGTCGTTTTCTACTTATTTTTCTGCCTCTGCAGACAACCTCCCACTAGTTTGAACTAGCTTCGAGGTTGTTGCGCTCTCCGTTCTCAAAATATCCTCCTTAAAACTCACAGACTTGTCCAGTTGTCCTAGGATAGATAGAACCTTATATACATAAATTTTCTGATTCTCTTTCCTGTAAAGAAACCATTTGTGCATATGAAGCCACCTTTACACTTCACTAGAAATATTTAATGATCAAATAAAACCATGCCAAGTAAGGTGATGGATTGTGTTACCTAAAGATTATACATGGCTTTAAGTCAAAAAGACGATTATACCCTCAAACGACGACGTGTTGGGAACTCATTTGCTGGTGTTCTATGTAACATCTTGTTGGCCCTCTGTAGAGATGTTAATTTTATAGTATCCAAAGTGGCCATCCACAATGTAGGAGAAGGTTTTGTGTAGGACAGTCAAGAATCTAGTCAGCATCCAATTGGACTGCATATGCATCGCAATTGATCCACATATTAATTTAAACCAATGAGCTGCCCATATTGGGCTGCTTCCTTCATTTATTTTATTATTATTTTTTTTTTTTTGTATAATCACTTTTTTCCCTCGTCCTATGATGACCTTCACATTTTGTCTCCTCGTGTGTTTCGTGCAACATTCTAAAAGGTGTAATGTATGGCAATATGGGGAAATCAAGCCTCAAAACTTTCATCTAGGTATAATAAAACGTTTTTTTAATATTATTTTAATATTGTAGACCAATAAATAAATTAAAATATACCTTGAAAATTTATAGAAAATTTATACATATTTTTCAAGTTTACAAGAAAAAATAATTCTCAAAATCATAAATACTTCAAATTAATAATGTTTGGTTCGTTAGCAGAAAATGCAATGTTCGGATGCTGGCCGGATTGGGTAGGGCGTGGTTTGTGTTTGGACTTGTTTCTTTTTTAAGTTTTAGCAATCGTTGAATATTTTGTTAAGTTGGACTTTAAAACAAGAAAATTTCACTAATTGTAAAAAGAAACACTCATTTTTTCGCCCATATACATCTTACAATATCATCGTAAAGTTGACTATGTATTTTTTACGCCAGAGCACGAGGTGGGAAATATTTACTGAGTCCCAAACCTAGACATGCCTAGACCAGCGTTTTAAAATACTGATTTCGTGGAGTACTAGGATGTCACTTTTATCTCCTTACCAAGTACTAGGGACTTCATATTTTACTACTGGAATTTTCATCACTACAATAATACGTAAATGTCTTATCATCCTTGTAACATCAAAAACAAAATTCTTACAAAATACATCATGTTTGTTTGCTAAATAGAATTAGACAACATAATAAATAAAATTTTAAGTTTTTTTCTCATATATATGGTCTATTCAATATTTCTCACCAAACGATTACCAGAAAAAATTTCACGTCGAATAAAAATGTAAATAATAAAAAAAATAAATGTGATTGGACTACTCATCTTAGTAAGTTGATCACTAAGCATAAACAAGCATTTCGATCCAATAAGACTCAAACAAGCACACAAATTCAAAATCGTATTTTTTTTTTTTTCAAAAGAACCATCATTTTGCAGGCCATTCAAACAAATATATTAATTTCTAAAATAATTTTCAAACAATTAACAGAGTTGATCCTTTTTAAAATAGAACTTCAAATCTTAATAAAAACTTGTAAGTCTTTTGTGCAGGAACAAATTGGAAGACAAATTAGTGTAGAAGAACATGCGACTTATCAACGGCAAGATGGCTTTCACCTACGCCAATGGGGTTATTCTTACTATTGTTTCTACATAAACTCGTCACTGTTAAGGATTGATTGTGGATATTAATGATTGACATTAATTCTCTTAGATTATAGATATTGTTTGTGCGTATATATCAGGCAGAAATTGAGGATTTAAAGTTATAATTTATAAACAAATGAAAAATCTTTCACTTTTGAAAGCAAGAATCTTGTCAAATCAAATATGTGAGTGCAATAGCAAAACCTATTTAGATATGTATCGCATCTTCACCAATCTATATAATTATATATGCATTCACCTGTGTGGTGCGAACTCTTTCAATTTTTCAGATAAATAATTAAAGTAACTTTAAATTTTCATAAAAAGTTTTCATATCTCATATATAATAAGTGGAGATTCATCGAACTTTTAACATGATCACAAGTTGGTTTCTTGAAGTACATTAGTCTTAGAATTCAAGCACTTGTCTTTGTTTTAAACGGATCGAGGTGTTCGTTTGAACTTGTTGGATTGTAGTATTATATTTAATCTTGAAGTTCCCAATTAGCATGTCAATTTTGTTAAAAGAAGTACTTCTATATCCTTCTTTCAAACAGTTTAAACTAAGACATTAACCATCCTTGCATGTAGATCCCAAGATTCCTAACTTTTGCTCATAAGAAATAAGAATATTGCAATTCGAAGCATAAAAAAAAAGACCCCTTTTCTTCATAAAAATTAAATTTTAAAAATTAGTGGGTGATCGGGGTGGGGTGGGGTGTTAAAAAAGCAGAAAAGTACACGACTAAAAATTCAAAAGTATTATATCAACACAACTAGTTGCATTAATTTATTTTACCAGCATATTGATGTGAATTCTTGGGAATTTCACTATTCAAAAAGATTATTCCTTTTCATCTTGTATATATTCGTATTCAAGTGAATAATTTTTGCTATAAGTTACTTTTCTTAGTAAAAAAGTACAACTTAAAAATAATGATTATTTTGTTAAGCTTAAAATTAAGTAACTTGGAAGAGGTATTTTCCATGGATTTACCTTGGCATCGTGTTAAAATTTTGAACTACGGAAAAAATTATTATAAACTTAATTTACTTATAATGAACTTTAAAGGTTAGCCAAAAAAGCTTAGGATTCCACCCATTAGAATCATATGAAAGATCACAAGAAAATACTAATCTTCAAATTTACTTGTGAATATATATCATGCATGGAGGAATTGCAACCACACGACGATAGATTCTTTAAGATTTTTCTTCGTTTCGCTTTAACATGAATTCATGTCTTATCATGATTGACAACCCTATTTTTTTAAGTACATATTTTTCTTATACTAATGATTCTACTTTTCTTAACTTATTTTTAAAAAAAGTTAGTTATTTTTAAACCAGCCTTTCGGCTTAAGAAAAGTGACTTAAATTTACCTTTATTCCTCAGTATTTTAATATTAATTTGTGTAACAGATCCCTTAATCTACCGGCATATGAATTACGTAAATATGCTTCCATAGGAGCTTTGTTAGGTCGAAATACCGAACAATGATATCCAATATTACCCGGAGACCCGTAGATTCGTAGAATATAGAACTCGTATATGCATGAAAACTTGCACCAAGATAAAGATTACTCACAAAAGATGTTGCATGTATCTATTTCCATGTGAAATTATTCTAGCAGAAACTGATAAATTTTGATTGACATTTGAAGTTTAAGGTACTATCCCCTAAAATCAATTATTTTCTTCAAGAAATGGGTAGTCTGTATAGCCTACGACAGGATCAGGTAAATAAAATGTATTCCTGTTATAATGGTTGAGGGGAGCATTCAATGCGAATCTCTTTGGTAAATCAGGATTAGCCAAGAATAAACGACCAAAGGCAACAAGATCAGCGCGGTTTTCAGCCACGGCTTTGTTACCATCTTCCCTATCATAACCGCCAGCTGCGATGAACGTACCTTTAAACGCCTTTCTCATGGGTACAAGACTGCCGTGACATTCCATTTCCTCCATAAAATTTCTCATCCTTGGCTCGACCATGTGGCAATACAGAATTCCGTATTTATTAAGCACTTCAGCCATGTAAAGTCCGAGAGCTTTCGGGTTCGAGTCTGCAGCCTCCATGAAATCCGCAAAGGGAGAAAGTCGAATCCCGACTCTGTAAGCACCTACTTCTTTAGTAACAGCTTCAACTATTTCTAGAGCAAGTCGACAACGGTTCTCCAGAGAGCCTCCATATTGATCAGTTCGGTCATTCGCTTGATCTTTGAAAAACTGGTCAATTAAATAACCATGTGCCCCATGGATCTCAACCCCGTCGAAACCTATAGGTTGAAAACATTACAGCAGTCAATCGAGCAAGCGATAATATGCAAGTATGTGATGAGCATTGAAGAAGTAAAAGTAAAAACTTAAAAGTCATGTAAACACAGAATTTAAATATGGATATTATATATAATCAATTTCAAAATAACACATATCTACATTTAACATTCTAAGAAACTAATGACAGGACGATAAAATAATCACCGAGTGAAGCATTAGCAGAAACATCTATCTAACATTCCTTGGAGACTAATATATGGCTTTTAACCTAAATACTGCTTTGATATTACTTCTCACATATCGTGGACCAGTTTTCTTTTATTTATTTATTTCCAACTTATAATTTCTTTATCTTATTGTCGTTTCTACCTCTGCTCTCTTCTTTTTAACTTAGCACATGGTGATGAAATGCATCAGTAGCATCATGTTATACATATTTTTATTAATAACAAACCTACCAATATCTTAACCAAGAATTATTCTTCAACCAAATTATAAATCAAACAACCAAATTTTACCAGCTTCTATAGCATTTCTTGCAGCAAGCCTGAAATCATTGACAATTTGAGGAATTTCATCCGTCCTTAGCCGTCGTGGAGGTGAAAATTGTACAACATCAACGCCATTAGCTCGAACTTGTGGAGCTAATCCCTTGTCCGTACTAGATATTGGAGCCTGCCCGTTGGGTTGAAACCCTGTAAGACAGTTCGATAAGTAAGTTTAGAGCGGAAAGAAGTCTTGACAGTTAAAGTGAACAGGTGATTGACCAAAAACAGAAGGAAAAGACGTATCCAGGAGTCACCTGTATTTGAAACCCTCCCTACATGCCAAATCTGGCAAAAGAAGATACCACCTTTGGCATGAACTGCATCCACAATGGGTTTCCATGCCTCCACTTGTTCTTTTGTCCATATTCCGGGTGTATCAGGATAGCTTCAATAAAGAAGAAAGTTTATAATGAGGAGAGATTTTCTAAAAAAAGAACATAAATATTTTATATATCGTTCTTAATATTCACACAACTGTAAAACTTGATTCTATACTAAAGAGTGCGTTACCCTTGGGCAGTATCAGAAACTCCAGTGGCTTCTGTTAAGAGAAATCCGCCTTCAGTTGTCCTCTGAGAATAATACAAGATAGCATGTGGCTGAGGAACATTGTTATAGGATCTCTGCCTCGTAAGGGGTGCCAAAACAATTCTTTGCAAAATAAAGGAAATAGTTCAGAAAATCGTCCTTCCGAAAATTTCTCTAGCAGGAATAAAAAACTAGTAGAAGTTGGTATACATTTTACGGGAACTATTTATTCTTCAAATTGGATAGGAATTAATAATGACATCTCATTGTCTAATGAGAGGTCATTAAACTAACAAAACCCGTCATTAGAACTATTAAGAAAGTTTTATGGTCTAGCAGCACCACATAACGTATAACATCATTGTATAAAGCTAGTAACTCAAGCTTCTTGCAACTGAAGAAAACATCAACAACTCATTTACTCTGATTGTGAAGAACTATTTCCTGCCCAGACAAAGTGATATTTCATTTACATAAGGGCAATTATTCTTGGCCAGGCTCAAAGCCAGGCCAAGAAACAGGGCGCCTATGTGGCACCCCCTATTGGAGGGGGGTGTGGGGGGCTGACTTCGATAGCAGGGTTCGTAAAGGGCAATTTTCAAGAAAGAGTGCAAGCACCTTCTCCTACAAAAATATAAAGAAGCAACTAGAAACTTAGAACATAGAGATCCTGGTTTTAATTTGGCAGTGAGTGTTTAGCGCGGAGATCTAATCAGTAATAACTCTAAAACACCTTCAATAGATATCTGATAATAGTCTTGTTTTTTCCCTTGGTCCTTTACATTCCCCTCGACATAAAATTCAATTTATAACAAGAGAAACTTTTAAGGACTGATTGCAATTACATTTTTTGTGTAGGGCCAGTTCAATTCTAGATCTGATTCCTAAACTGGGACGTATATGCAACATTTTTTTTACAATAAACATGCATTGCTTACTGGCCCCACGGAATTGTTCAATGCTCAAGAGTTTACCCAGAAATATTCTTGGCTCAACGAAATTTTTATGATAGCAAACAAAATAAGATCCTCTATTTCCAAAATGCAATCAAGTATACATTTCTACGAAAGTTCAAGAAACTAGCAATTTTTTTGGACAGTAATGAGGCACAAATTTTGCAGACTAAAAGACTAGTTACTCATACATTCACAAAATTATCAATTTATCGACTTTCAGAATATACGAAAATGGCAGCAAACTCTGGTTCAAGGGAGTTTATTTCAAATACTAATTACTGCAAATCCAAATAACGAGTCAAATTTTTATTTTTTTTCATTAAACATGTTTTAATCGTTTGTCGTTTAGCAGATATAATTTGTTTTTTTGGTGTAGTGTCACCTGTCGAGTATCTGATCACGGTATTCCAAGTGAGGTTAAAAAAAAAAAAACACACAATTGTTCGAGACATATACGTATTCAAAATCTCCTGCAAAATAGTAAACAGAAACAAAGAATCCCAAGTGGGATTTCATTTAAAGCAACCGATTTCTAGAAAATTTACATTGTAACATAAAAAAACTCCACAATGAAAAGTAGATACCTGTGAGACAGCTGAAATTTTCCCATTTTGTAAGGTGTGAGGAGCGTGATTTGCTCATTTTCTGGTATTTCCTCGGATTTGTTTTCCATTTTTAGGTGGTATAAAATCTTTACTTTATGTACTTTGAAACAGAAGAAAGGTCGAGATTTTATAGTATTTATATAGGAAGAGTGAAGTTTGAATTTCAAATTACAGATCCTGATAATTATTGATTGGTGGGCTGGTTGCGTAAGCAGCTCCGTCAGCAGAATAGACTGCGGTGGCCATACGTGCACGTTGCACTGCAGGCTTCGTTTGAACTTTGACCCAAAGAAGAATAATCGAAATTGAAAAACATAAAAGCAATGAATGGGGACGAAGAATGGTATCTAATGCAGGAGAATTTTTTAATTTAACCCTGGTCAATTTCATTATTTGGTATAATTATAAAAAGTCTATTTTACCCTTAATGAAATAAGCTATTTTATTTTGAATTAAATATCCTTATCTTTAAGGATAGATTTTAAATTAGTCATGTCTTAT
>CAIGRB010146119.1:0-17606 GCA_903798255.1 Fraxinus quadrangulata
AATCAACGCGGGTTAATTTCACAAATGATCTCTGAACTTACCTAAAAATTACAAAACGGTCCTTGAAGTTTCATGCGCTTTCACAAACACTAAACTTACTATTAGGACTGTTACGATGTTAATTCAAACTTAAATGACCAAAACATGTGGACATAGAAGCTTGAGGACCTCAGTGCAAATTTCTTGCTATTAAGGCCTAAACCCAAACAAAATCGTCACAATCACCATAACAAAACGACATTACAGATTTATAACATACAACAACTCACAAACTTCCATATTTCACCAAAAAGTAGAGTTCATTGACAAAAAAACATACAATAGACTTCAACCGGCGTCATTTTGTCATCAAGTTGTTCCATGCTTCGCTAAGAGTTGCCGTCGAGTTCGAACTTCCATTGGCTCCTAGCCTTCACTTAGGTATAGATCTCTTCTTATTGAAATTGGTTCTTGGTTTTGGTATGAAGGATGTCGAACCACCAAACCCTATTTGCCTAGCACTGTCAGTAGGCTGGGAAAGAAAATGTCGCGCTACACCTTTTTCAATTCCAACAGCAGTATTCGATTGTGAATAGGCAAATTGCTGTCCAAATTGTAATTTTTAAACATCACTCCATCATAAATAAATAATGATATAGAATCCGAAAATCAGACAGCCCTTAGAACCAGAAATTAAATACGTAATTATCCTAGTTTGTTCAATATTTGCTCTTGCAGCTTCGCATGCCCTCGGACTATTTGTGCCCTACAATTTATGAAAAAGGACGTCAACCAACTTAATAAATAAAACAAAAACAGGATATACATATATGACTATGACTTAGTATATACCTCATTTGTTGTGTAGCTTGCCTGTAAAGCATGGTTCGAGTGGTATCTTTTATTGTGCCCCTTTGATTGCAAATACAACATTTCAATATCTTCTTGCCATCACCTCTCCTATCAATCTTCTTCATCTTCTTTTTGGACAATACAACTTTATCAACCCCTCTTTAGAGCTTTATCTGCTTTCTGCCTCTTTTTTTGGTTACCCAAATTGGGGGTTTAACTGGGTCGAAGCCACTTGAAGGCCACATTTTTGGTCCATTTATAGGGTATGTGCAATTTCTGTAATAGCTCTCATCCACAAATTGCAAAAGATCCTTATCCCACTCACGGATGCCGGCTATTGCGTGTGGACAAGGCACACCAGTTAGATCCCACTCTTTACATGACCATGTTCTCCTTTGTAAATCTACCACAAACTGACCATCAGAATATAGTCCAGAAACTTGAACTTGGATTTTCCCATTGAATATTGCTTTCCACAAAAAAGAATCATGTGTACTAATATCAAATTTCTTTAAAATTTTTGGACATATATCGCTAGAACTCCTTGCCATCAAATTGAGACATTTGTACATCTGTACCATCACTTTGTTTTGAATTGACTGAAGGAGAGTCAAAATATCCTTTATCATCTCTTTTTTATGTCATTGTTAAAGCATTCACGGAGATTGTTTAACAAAATGTCACATTTGGAAGTCGTAAAAAAATGGGACTTCGACCATTGTTCAGCTGGTTTGTCACATAACTCCCAGGCAGGTTTCTCCTCTTCCTTAATTTTGTCCATCCAATATGTAAACTCAGCCAAATAAGTAGACTTAACTGCTCTCCACAACAAATCCCTAAGTTTTAGCTCTTTAAAGTCTTTGCGAAAGAAGTTGGAGTACATATGCCTTACATAAAACCAATGTTCAACCATTGGAAACAACTCAGTCACCATATTCTCCAACCCTTTCTGTCTATCAGACATAATAGCGACTCCATATGCATTTTCAAGCATCAAAACTTCTCCAACAGTTTTAAAAACCACAACCAGGTGGCATTACTTCCAGTTTCAACAATGGCATGCGCAATTGGAAATATACAATCATTCCCATCAATACCCATCGCAGCAAATAACTGACCACTAAAGTTACCTTTTAAGAAATACCCATCTATGCAAATAACGGGTCTACAACAACCCAATAAGCCCTTTTTGCAAGCATCGAAGAAAATGTAAATTGCCTTAAACATAAGCTCATCTAAAGATAGTAACAGTTAATCCTAGGTTTGTTCTCCTATCCTCAGCTGCATACGAACCTAACAAACCAAATTGCCCAACTAGCGATCCTCTAAGCAACTTCTTAGCGTATCTCCCAGCCCGCCATGCCTTTGTATCACTAATGTCTATACCATACTCTTCCAAAACAGTTGCCGTAAACAAGTTCACATCCCACTTTGGCACAATATAAAGGTCTCAATGTATCTACGGGCTAACCAACTAGCAGATATACTTATATTCTTCAATGCTCTACTACATGTATGGTTTCATTCGAATGATTTAATTTACCACGATGAATCTTCCTCCAACGGGGAAGCCCAAATACGCTATGGACACTTTTTGTCTTTACAACGACTTTCTAATATGTATCTATCATTATACGGGAAGACCACCTCAAACGTATTATGAATGCTGAACTTTTTAACCATAACCTTTACCTCTTTTTTTGACCTAAACTTCAGTCCTACCTTAAGCACGGAATCCACCATATCTACTTCACCATTAAATTCTGGGTATGTAACAAATTCTTCATCATTATCAGAATGAACGCTTCGAAGGTCATGTAAGGATGCTATTGTCAGATTTATCTGCTGCTTCCAACGACACTATCTCATTCCTTATATCGAGTCCAATATTCTGAGTAACATTTTTCTAAAAGAGAATGTCGTCTTCTTCACTAAGGCTATAAAAGGATAATTGAAGATGATGTTTTCTTTATCCGAATAACTGTTCGAATAACCTAGACAATAGGAGATTATAAATTCGCTTAGTGGACAGTATAGTTAAAAATTAAAATATGTAAGAATCTACTAAATTCTGAAATTTATTGTACAAACGTTTCAAAGAATAAAAAAAGACCCAATTAATGTCCAACTCATGTGAATTGACAATCAAATTAATGAAGACTTTATGCCATTTCAACACAAAAGACCCAATTAATGTTGCCCCAAAATCTATCCAAAATTACTTTATGTGACCAATACAGAAAAAAGGGTTTAAAAAGAAGTGCTAACCTTTATCTTGTTCCTCTACATCCGACATGTCGAATAAATTTTAGAAGATTGTGGTCCACCACTCTTAGATTTTCGCAGAAAAATTGCAAAAATATGTACTGTCTCGTGTGGTTTGAAGGGGAGATTTGAGGATTTCGGTTCTTGATTGGAAGCTCACCTACGGATTGTGAGCAATTTATTGGATGGTTAGGGCATGACTTTCTCCCAAATTTCGGCCAGTATTTTTCTGGGATTCTCCAGATCGTGAATTGTGAGGATTTTGTTTGGGTTTGGGCTTTAATAGCAAGAAATTTGCACTTGATGTCCTCAAGCTTCTATGTCCACATGTTTTGGTCCTTTAAGTTTGAATTAACATCATAACAGTCCTAACAGTAAGTTGAGTGACCGTTTGTGAAAGCGCACGAAACTTTAGTGACCGTTTTTGCAAGTTTTAAACTTCAATGAGCTTTTTTGTAATTTTTAGGTAAGTTCAGTGACCGTTTGTGAAATTAACCATTTTATAATATTATTATTAATATTAATAGTTGAATTATCACCTCATTTATGGATAAATAAAATTTATATCTGATTTTTTATTACAATCTTTAAAAACTTGTCGTAATGTAATTTCCACTTTATCAAATGTTATTCTATTCATTACTTTGTAACTCTTTGGGCCTGTTTGGGAGTTTCGACGTATTGGTTATGAGCGTTTTTTAAAGTATCGATTTTGATCGATGAGCGAACTGATTTTGAGTGATTTTAGTAGCTATTTTAAAAACTGTCCAACCTATATTTGGTAGTTTATTATCCATCAATTCTGAATTTTAAAAAAATAAAATAAAATTACATATATGCCCCCCTTAATAAAATTTTCACTTTATTGTTTCTTATACGATTTTTTTACTCATAAACAATATTTTACTTACAAGTGATTTTTTAACATGTAAGTTAATATTTAACTTAAAAACTTGAAGAAAGTTAAATATTTAGTTAACATTTTAAGTTAATATTTTTTTATTTAAAAGTAAATTTTATCTTTTAAAATAATTTTAGAAGATAAAATTTACTANATTTTTTAGTTAATATATTTTTATTTACAATTTAGTTTTGAAGAAAATATGTTGATTGAAAGTAATTATTTTATAGATGGTAAATTTAGAAGAGAATGTGAGAAACAATCAAAATTCGTCGATTTGGTGGGTTGAGAGCATCGGTCAAAATTACACTACCTAGTTTGGGTGATTTTTAAACTGTCCAAAATCGATACCTAAAAAGACTAGCAAATATCGAATTTTACAACCCCTCATAAATGATGTCATCCAAAATCAGTAAAAAAAACTCTCAAACAGGCCCTTGTGGATTTCAACGGAGCGAGACGGAGATTAAAAATACCCATTTACTTACCTTTTTGATTAAATATTAATTCTTAAATAAACTTATATTGAAAAAATAAAAAAAATATAAAAATATATCTATAGCGGTTTCATTGAATTTGGAGTGAGAACTTGATCTCTGTCTCCTCCCCATTTGGGACATTACGGGTGTTAGATTTTGGGCTCCAATCAACACTATTCCGGGTTTAGTCTACAAACCAATCAAACCATGATCGACAAACCCAACCACAAACCGTCACCTTCCCAACAAACTGGTTTCTCCAATAGGTAAACAGCCTACGAAGGACTTGAAGATGGAGAAAGGATTGAAGCTATGTATGTTAACCACAAAGGAATAAGGAGAAAAACAGATTGCTCAAAAAGGGACACAAAGCCAAGAGCACACAGCAAGAGCAAGGACCGAAAATTGTGTTTTCTCTCCTCAAACATGGCTGCCAATCAAATTCTCAAACCAAATAGTAATGGGCAAGGTCTTATATAGGTTAAGAATAGGTTAGGCCTCTAGGTCAAAATAATAGGCCCAATAGAAAAGAGGATAGGTGGGCGAACACCTTAAAGTTTTCCAAGTCATTTGGGTTGGGCCATGAGCAATATTAATATAATTAGACTGCTTCAAATGACCCAAGTGGGTTACATGAGAGGTTTAGACAATCGTGGTGTCGATACACAAGTTCAGTCATCGGTCGAGGCTTATGAAGTGTAATCTTACAAAAAATGGTTTAACATCATCGCCCTAATTTATTGGGTATCAAAACCCAACAAATCTCCACCTTGATTCTCAATAAATCTGCAAGCAACAAAAACACAAAGTTTATACTTGCATAATCAAGGTAACCAATAAAATTGGTATAACAGACCTTACCTCATGTTTCCAACCTGAAACACATACCACACATGCTTTATGTACTCACTAGGGCCAAGAACAAGAACACCCAGTAGAAGCAAATAATCACAGCAATCAATCAAGATCAAATAAACATGCGATTGAGATATCATATAGGATAACACAGATGTTTTCAAACATGTTCACACAGAACAACAGATTTACACTAAGTCAATCAACCGGCCAACATAAACGTAACAAATGCATAAATGACCTCACGAAGAAGATTTCACCACACTTATCATATCCCATTCCGTGTCGCTCATTCTTCGGCAACACATATCTCACCTCATCGCCTACCATGTTTACTAGACTAATCACTCAACTCATGTCTAATTAGTAAGTCACAATAAATCCTAAGTTTTCGGGATAATCCTCTATCACCACATCACTTCTTTCAACCTAAATGGATAATGGGTTTCCACCTAACATAAGTGATAGAAGTGCCTCTCTCACATTCCACCTGATCAGGATCTCTTCATAGATAAAGGATTCTAATATTTGATCACCTCTCCACTCGTGATCTAAATGCCATACTCCACATCCCATGGTACAAACCACCAATGTACCCATAAGCATCTATACTCCACCTTACCAAAAGACATACAACACACTGCTAATGCATCCCAAATCCACTATGTATGTAAATAATTACACAAAGTAATATGATCACTTCAATTCATGCCAATGCACATATCAAACACATTGAAATGCACATATAATCATGCAACGAAATTAAACAATCACACACATACAAAAAAGATAACACACAGATGCACATGCAGTAACTAGGCTTACACTCAATAAACTTCACTAGGGTCATCACTCGACCTGATAGCCAGATTCGCCTCACCTCTCATCTTAGTGATAGCCAGATTCGCCTCACCTCTCATCTTACCATTCTGCTTATACTTCTCCTTGGGGAAGTCCCTAATAAAGTGTTCAGACTTACCACACCTGTAACACCGTCTACCACCAGACTTGTAACATCTTTTGCTCTTTTTTTTACCACCCTCATTACTTGAGTCACTACTCGAATCACCATTGTCTTGAGCTTTACCCAAACTTATCTGCTTAAACTTTATTATACTACTCATCATATGTAACTCACCAGTTCTCTTATCTTCTTTTTCAGCCTTAATCTCAATTTCTTTACTCCTAAGGGAATCTATGAAAATCTCGGGGGTTAAGGTATCCCTACCATACTTACTCGCATTCTTAATCTCTCTATATGAATCAAGCATGAAATTAAGCAAAATAATAACTTTATACATTCCAGACACCTTTTCTCCACAATTAACAATATCTTGAACAAATTTGTGCAAAATATCCAGATTGTCATCAAGATCCTTTGAATGATAAATTTTAAAGCTAAAAAACCTTTCAAGCAAGTACAACTTATTAGAAGTAGATTTAAACAAATATAAACCTCCAACTTTTGCCAAAGTTCTTTAATAAAATCGAGTTTTTCAACTTTTCTTAAAACATTGTCAGACATGTGTAAAATAATAGAAGTGTTTGCAAGTTCATCATATTCTTCTTTTTATGCTTCTGTAAAATCTGTGAAAAATTTGCCATCTATGACTTTTGAAACTTTTTGTTGAATTAAAATATCCTTCATCTTTTGTTGCCAAATCTAAAATTTAATTTCCCATTGAAAATGTCAATTTCAAAAAGTAAAGACATTTTGAAAAACAGAATAGCCAAAATTGTACAAATAGGCCACACAAAGTAATCATAAGGCAACAATATACACCATTCTAGATTCCCAGAGTTTCGTGAGACTCAAAATCTCAAATCAAGGGAACATTCGAACATGTCAAGTCTAGGTGTTCTAACAGGATAATCAATGCAACCAGAAGATATATCAACAAAAAATTCAAATTTCCACGCAATGCGATCTCACACAGAGACTAAACAACAGTTAAAGCACAAAATCACTAACCAACTTGCAGTTAAAAATAACACTTCAAATAGAGCAATTAATTCCTAAATTTCTAGCACAATCAATAGTTACCCCTTCACGGTAACCTCAATCCTAGTGTCGACCCACATGATGACACGCTAATGCTGAAATTTAAATAGGATAAGCCAATTTACCAAAGCGGACCTTTCTGAGTCCGTAATTTACGAGAGATGCGAATTTACTGCTTTAGGCTGCAATTTATGGCCTAAAGTAATTCAGTAAATATTTTTACAATTACAGTCTCGAAGCCATCTTACTCACCAAAGGGCAGTATCGTCCAAAGTTTTTCTACGAAACCTGAAACACTAAAATAGCAATATCAATACATTCAGGAATGTAAAATGAACAAACTGCCCGAAAAAAGTTGGCCGGAAACCACTGCCACGCGCCATCGCCTGAGCACACGCACACCACACTAGGTGTGCCTAGGTCTATAGGTTATGGGTCTAGGCTTAGTTTTTTTGTCCGGTAGCTGATTTGGCTGAAATTGAAGAAAATAGGTGTGGTCTCTTAAAGAAATCGCGAGCGAAATGCGGAAAGCTCCTCTTCCTTTTTCTTCGATTTCACCGGATTTCACACCACCCAAAGCTCTGATACCATATGTTAGATTTTGGGCTCCAACCACCACTATTCCAGGCTCAGTCTACAAACCAATCAACACCACGATTGACAAGCCCAACCACAAACCGTCACCTTCCCAACAAATCGGTTTCTCCATTAGGTAAATAGCCCATGAAGGACTTGAAGATGGAGAAAGGATTAAAGCTATGTTTGTTAACCACAAAGGAATAAGGAAAAAAACAGATTGCTCAAAAAGGGGCACAAAGCCGAGAGCACACAGCAAGAGCAAGGACCGAAAATTGTGTTTCTCTCCTCAAACACGGCTTTGCGCAAAATCATACATAAAATTGGTAAGACTCATGGAACTATTTCTGGGATTTGACGTGCTCCGCGCAAAGCATACAGAAACGCAGTCACAGCTCTCCCTAAATTGATGCAACAATTGGAAATTCTTATCCAACGAGATAAAGAGAAGGATAAAGCTATTAGTGAACTTACACAAAGTCTCAAACAACAGGCGTTACTTATCCATAGCCTTGTTGCACGAATGGATATGAGTCAGCATCTTCCTACAGAACCAACCAATGATGCGCCTCCATCGCCTCCACTACCGTCATCAGTTGGTGCTGCAATACTATGATTATATTGTTGAAGTTACAATTTATATTTTCATGGTTAAATATTAGATATTTAATATTATAATTTGACTGCTAGTAATTGTTATCCGTGCAGCACAATTTTCTTTTGCAACTTCATTTTTTTGTTAAATTTAATAATTGTGCATGTGCAAAATTGAAATATTGGACAAATTATTAGCAGGAACAAAAAATATTAATTATAAAAGCATTGATTAAAAAAATTATTGCCATTCACCGACCAAGATTTTAGATGCTGATGCCTACATTGTCCTTCAGCAACCAATAATTGGTCACTAAAGTTATCAATGTTTACCGACCAATGATTGGTCCAAGAAAGGTACCACTATTCACCTACCATAGGTTGGTCGCTATTTCATTATCTTCACCAACCAATTATTGGTTGTCGAATATTTTGTCATAATCTATTTACTGACCAGCCATATTGGTTGCTAACACCATTCGACGACAGTAAATCAACCAATTTTTCCCTTTATCAGCCACCAAAAATCAAACCCTTTAGCGACCAATACGTGGTCGTTGGAGGTTACATGTTTAGCGACCAACTGTAGTGGTCGCTGAAGAGATTTACCAAAGGTGATTTTGCGACCATTAATCGACCACAATTATTTGGTCGAAAACAACGTCCAGCGACCAATAAATAACATTTAGCGACCAACCTGGATGCAATTTTTTTTTTGTAGTGATAGGCCAAGTAAATTTAAGAATCTAAAGAAGCATATAAAACACTTATCAATTATTTAAGTTACCCTTACCTCCGCCCATTGCTGATGGGCCTGTGATGGGTGGTCCAGGACATAGTTCGGCGTAAGCTGGGATACCTGGGTATAAAAAAAAAATTATTTAAGTTACCCATCTTTTACCCACTCATTAAAGTACAACTTTGACGTATTGTATTGTTCGTATACAACAATATATTTATCTTCTAAATAAGTCTCTGATAGGGATTCAAATTAGTATTTTATTTTAAATCAAAATTAGTAATTATCCTAAATTAATAATTAATTTTAATCACACATTTCGTAGGACTCACAAATTTTTAATCACATTTCATCAATTTTTTTATTAAAATCTACTAAAAATCTTATTTTAGTCTCCACCAATCAAGGGCTAAAGTTTACAGTTTTGTCAAAACCGTTACATTATAGTGTAACATTTAAACAAAGTATCTCATCCCCTAAAAATCTCCCTAAGGTCAAAATTCCTATTGAATCCCAACCATGTATACATGTTACTACTCTCAATAACTCAGAGAGTCAATCTTCCATTCTTAACATGGTGAGACCATTTGATGGGTCTTGAAACTGATAATAGAGTATATGCATGTAGCTGCATTGGCAATGGCTAAAAACCTCTTTTCTTTACCTAATCTCCGTCTTCAACTTTAGTTGTTGGCAGATAGGGGTTTGAATATTAATATGTGATTCACACGGGGAACTTAGGGATGTTAACGAGTCGAGTCACGAGTCGAAACTTTTTGCTCGGGCTCATCTCGAGTAAAAATACTTCGAGGTTTTTTGGTCCGAGCCGAGCAAAAGCTCAGCCAAAAAATTTAGGTTCGATCCGAGCTACCTTAGCGAGCCGAGCCGACTCGATTTTTTTTTTTTAATTTTAATTTGTGACAAATCTAATTTTTTTTAAAGAATTTAAAATTTGTGCAATTTATATGTATTATAAATAATAACTAAAATATTTACATATAAAAAAAATTACAGCTAAAATTAAAAGAAAGAATTAAAAAAAAAAAAAAGTAGCAGCAAGCAAGTTTTTTTTCAGCCACACGGGCCGGCCGGTCGAGCCACACAGGCCGGCCGACTCGAGAGACGCCCCAAAATGAGGCTCGGCCCCTCCGAGCCATGAGCTGGCCCAAAGATGAAGAATGTAATGTAAAACGTAGATATAGGTAACGGTGATCATGCTCTGTTGCCTCACACAAAGGGTTGGGTTCGTCTAGACATCGTTGAATGCAACTCTCTTCGACTTGTACACAACTGGAATCTAATTTTACTTTTGCCTTTTGTGAAACTATTTCGCAACAAGTTGGCCGTGGTTCATGTCGATTGTATCTACATAGATCCATGGATTTACTTGCTCCTGCGCTTGTGTAGCTGATGTTTCTAGTTAGACTGATTGTATTCTCTTTTTTATTGAAATTTTTTTTTTTCATTTTTCATTTAAAACAGACATTTAATCTCGAACTATACCGTCATTGTAAGTCATGTTTGTAATGTAGAGAGGTGGTCAATCAATTAATGTAAGATTATTTTAAATCAAATTAATTTGGTCAAAAGCTTTGGACGATACAAAAATATTTGATTTGCATGAACAACTATTCTTTAATAGAATATTAATGTCCAACAAAACTGACATCTTCATTTAAGAGCTTCTTGAAGGGACATAAAGAAGCTAATATTTAATTAACACTAAGCTTTCAAAACATAAAGCTAAATAAACTAAACAAATGTCCACTTCCTTTCATATTTACCAAATGAAAATATGACTACTTCTAGTTCACTAGTTAATAAAGATTCGAAGTTAATATATATTCTACAAAGCTTTTTCATGATCAATACACATGTAGATAGACTTTTTGAGTAACATAGATAAAATATTCATCAATATTTTCTTAATGGTACGTCAAATAAAATTAATATGTTTTAACATCGCTGTTACAACCGGCCGAATGATATCCTCACTATGCTATGACGTGAACATATAGAAGGTCAAAGGGCTAGATATTTCACTTTTTTTTTTCTTTAAATTAAATATATGCATCAATTTTTTATGAGATCGGACCTCCTTGGTACAACTTGCAATCCTCATGCTAATTAGTTTATTATTTAGAATAATTAAGTTTGACTTTATTGTTCTTGACCAAGTAATTTTTGTTCATATACGACTTTCTAAGGATTGTATACAGTACAAACGATAATTTATAGATAAATAATTCTTAGTTATATATTAATTGGAAAAATTAACATCATGCATGCTTCATACTGAGAATTAACAAAATTTAAAAAAGAATGTGTTTTCATTTCATCAGTACTAAGTACAACATTTTATACTATGGCAAAAAGCAATTAGGGGTGACTTGTTATGGCCCTTAGTGTTGATATGATAGTTGATTTGAGTGATGACTTTAAACTAAAAATCAAACTTATCAATTTTACCAAAAATGAACATAGTAACGGTAAGGAAATGAGCAATAAATACAAAACAAAAAGAATGCCAAAATAACGCCAAGTGAAATTGATGCAAAGTCAAGGTGAGAGTTGAACTATTTGTCTTTAAGTTGATTTTACTCCGCAACGGTGCTTACGGATGATGGCAATTAACTCTCAAGATACAACGACTATCTCCTTGTGTTTGTACCACTTTAAAACATAAGAACAACGAATCGAAGATTGATTTTTGTACTCCTTCTAGAATGAAATGGAAAACATATTTTTATGCAGAATTTGTTTCGGAAAAGATGAATTTAATGTTATGCTATGATTACATATCAGTGGGATGTTGAAATGAACGTCCCAAGGCTTTTATTTATAGAAGAGGAAAGTTGCGAGTGAAGTGCCATGCCCAAAACTCAACAACCAGTGCCAAGAATCGTATCTTTTGCTGTCGCTAGCCTGTTACTTTTAGGCTCTGTTTGATCACAATGAATTTCATGAAAAATATCACATCCGAGGAAAACGAATTCAACTTTGGCAGTTTGATTGTAACGTGGAAATTGAAATTGAATTTCAAGGTACAATCACTTTAAGCTATATTTTCTTTGTTTTCATAGAAAACGAATTCCTATAGGTTTGGTGAATTTTTATTTTCCAACCAACATAGAATTTGATTTCTTTTCCATCTTTGTCTATCAAACGGACCCTTAGCGTCGTTCGATCATCAAAAACAGAGACTGAGTCTCTCTCAACTATTGCTTGCCCGCTGAGAGAGACTCACTCTCCCTTACTGCTCGAGTGGTAGGCAAGTGGCCGAGATAAATACCCAGCCAGTTTCCTCTCTTTTTCTTTCAACTTTGGACCGTAATTTCTCATTCATCAGGAATTAAGTTTGATATTCCAAACATGTCACGATGATCTACTCGACGAGTAGAACAAGTTAGTCTATTTATTTTCATAATTTGACATCGGATCAAGCCCGAATATTTGACCGAAGTTGACACGAAAGTCACTTTTCCGCGGTTTAACACTTAACCAATTCCTACAATCCTCCACATGAATGAAAATTCCACAATATACAATGCATTATGCAAATGATATGAAGACTCTAACAAAGGAGTACAAACGATAAGTTATAGCATCAGGATAGGTGGATTGTGACTTTGAACCTTCTTTAGTTGAATACAATCGAATTTATTGAGCTAATTAGTGAACGCGAAGTCTTGAACCATTCAACTGTTCGTATAAATCAAAACAACTATACCAACACCATAACTCATCTAACTACTTCGGCTCTCATGGTTATGTTCATTTTGGTCCTGAACAATTCTTGGTTTCATAAGTACTTTAAGGGAATATAAACATCAGATTCTCATAGAAGCGAGCAAACTTCACACTTACATAGGTGATCTCTTATAGTATTGTATCATACATCTCTTGTCTACTTTCGAGATATATGAATAATTAATAGCATACACTTATCCTTGAACATCTTTTATTCTAGCACTTTAGGTTTGTAGGAATGGGAGTAAATTTTTTACACTGAATCTTTCATAACTTAATTGTCTTATTGAACCAAGATCTTGGGATCTCCAATCTACAATGTTGGATTTCTACTATGGTGATTCTATTCAATAGGCTTTAGACTCATTCTTCTAGAACGATGGTATACTTGATCTCTTGTTAGTCCTTTTGTCAAATGATCCGCTATGTTTTCCTTAGATTTAATATAGTTAATCGAGATTATACCATTCGATATTAACTGTTTAATAGTATTATGTCTTCGACGAATAAGTCAAGATTTACCATTATACATACTATTTTGTATCCTTGCAATTGTCAATTGATTATCACAATTTATATTAATCGCAGGTATCGATTTTTCCCAACGTGGAATATTTTTGAGAAAATTATGAAGCAATTCCGCTTTTTCTCCGATTTTATCAAAGGCAATAAACTCAGATTTTATCGTGGATCGAGCTATACAAATTTGCTTAGATGACTTTTAAGACACAGCTCCGCCTCCATCGATATATCCTTCTAACACTGCAAAATATTTTGAATAGTGTAATCTATGACAAACTGTGTGTTTTAAGTATTTAAGAACACAGGTTAATGCCTTCCAATGGTTATTACTTGGATTACTTGTAAATCTACTCAACTTGTTGACTGTATATGTTATATCAGGACACGTGCAGTTGGTATATACATCAAGCAGCCTACGATGCGTGAATATTCTAATTGATATACGGGATCACCAGTATTTTTTACGAAGTGTAAACTTAAGTCCACTGGTGTTTTAATTGGTTTATTGTCATACGTTTTAAACTTTTCAAGTATAGCTTCAATATAATATGATTGAGATAATGACAAACCGTCAAGTGTCTTTAGATATTTTAATCCCTAATATTACATCAGCAACTCCCATACCTTTTATGTCGAAACATTTTATCAAAATTTTCTTAGTCGGGGTAATAATGTTTGAATTATTTCTCATGATTAGTATATTATCAACATATAGACATACGATCACGTATCGCTTATGTGTGATTTTGATGTAGACATATTTGTCACATTCATTAATTTTGAAACTATTTGACAATATAGTTTTGTCAGATTTTTCATGTCATTGGTTCGGTGCTTTTTTTAATCCATAGAACGATTTTACAAGTTTATACACATTCTTCTCATTTTTCGGAGCAACAAAACCTTCAGATTGTTCCATATATATTTTTTCTTCTAATTCACTATTTAGAAATGCAGTATTAACATCCATTTGATGTATTTCAAGATTATGCAATGCAACCATTGCAATCAATATACGTAAAGACGTGATCCTTGTAACGGGTAAATATGTATCGAAGATACGTGATCGTATGTCAAAACATTTTATCAAAATTTTCTTAGTCGGGGTAATAATGTTTGAATTATTTCTCATGATTAGTATATCATCAACATATAGACATACGATCACGTATCTGTTATGTGTGATTTTGATGCAGACATATTTGTCACATTCATTAATTTTGAAACTATTTGACAATATAGTTTTGTCAGATTTTTCATGCCATTACTTTGGTGCTTTTTTTAATCCATAGAACGATTTTACAAGTTTATACACATTCTTCTCATTTTTTGGAGCAACAAAACCTTCAAATTGTTCCATATATATTTCTTCTTCTAATTCACTATTTAGAAATGCAATATTAACATCCATTTGATGTATTTCAAAATTATGCTATGCAACCATTGCAATCAATACACGTAAAGACGTGATCCTTGTAACGGGTGAATATGTATAGAAGAAATCTAGTTCTTCGTTTTGCTTATACTCTTTGGCTACTATTCTAATCTTATACTTGTCTATTGATCCATCCGACTTCAAATTTTTTTTTGAAGACCCACTTGCAAACTAAAGCTTTGTTCTACGAAGTAAGTTCAACCAATTTTCAAGTATGGTTATTCATGATGGATTCAATTTCATTATTAACTGATTCTTTTTGAAAATGAGATTCAGGAGTGGACATTGCTTCGTTAAATGTCATTAGATCATTTTCTAGTAGATATATTAGAAAATTTGGACCAAAAGTCTTATAAATCCTTTGTCTTTTACTGCGTCTTGGTTCTTCATCTATTTGATGATTACTATCTTCTTGATAGTTTCCATTTGCAGTATCGTAAACTTGTTTGTGTGAGCTTACTTTTTTCTCTTTAGAAGGAAAGATATCTTCAAAAAAAGCTTCATTCTTTGATTCAATAATAGTACCTACATGTACATCAAATATTTCAGATTTATGAACCAAAAATCGATATGCACTACTATTGTTTGCATATCCGATAAAGACACAATCTATTTTCTTAGGTCTATTCTTTACTTGTTTAGGTTTAGGTATATGTACGTTTACTAAACACCCCCACACTTAAGATACTTGTAGGACGATTTTCGACATTTTCATAACTCATATGGTGATTCAACTTTACTCTTGTGTGATATTTTATTAAGGATATGATTTGCCGAAAGCATAGCTTCCCCCCACAAGTTTTGAGGTAAGCTTAAATTAATCAATATTGCATTCATCATTTTCTTAAATGTTCAGTTTTTGCGTTCAACAACACCGTTAGATTTAGGTGAGTATGGTGCTGTAGTTTGATAAATAATTCCAAATTTTGAACAAAATTCTTCAAACGGTACGACATATTCTCCACCTCGATCACTATGAAATGCCTTTATTCTTTTTCAAGTAGATTTTCAACTTCAATTTTATAGTGTGTAAATACTTCCAAATCTTCATCTTAACTTTTCAATAAGTATACATAACAGCATCTTGTACAATCATCTATAAACGTGATGAAATACTTTTTATCACATTTTGTTTGGACTTACTTTAAATCACATATCTATGTGAATAAGTTACAAAGGTGTTGTGCTTCGTTCAACCGAATGAAACAACACTTTTACTAACTTAGCCTCTACACAAATTTTGCATTTTCCATTGGTATTAAAATGTATACTTGGTAGTAAACTTAAATCCTATAATTTGCGTATAGAACTAAAGTTTATATGTCCTAATCTATGATGTCATAAATTTGACTACTCAAGAATATAAGTAGAAGAAGATATTTTATTTTTTTGAGTTATTCAGTACAATGATAAGGACATTCATCTTGAATAGTCCATCGTTTACATAGCCTTTACCTAAATACAAATTATTATTGGTAAGTATAAACTTATCAGATATAAAGACTAATTTAAAACCATTTTTGCTTAACAAAGATCCCGATACTAAATTCTTCCGAATATCCAGCACATAAAGAATGTTGTTAATGCTAAATTCCTTGCCCGATATCATCTCCAAAACTACCTTGCCCTGTCCTTTCACTTTTGAACTTGAAAAATTTCCCATGAACAAATTCTTACCATCAATTGGAGTATAGGGTGAGAACATGTCTTTGTCGGCACAAATATGATGAGTAGCACCCGTATCCACCCACCATTCCATGGGATTTTCAACATTGTTGCATTCTAAAGTAACGGCCGACAAATTTATATCTGATATACCATCAGATATTGCATCAGATTCAGCGATATTTGATTGGACTTGCTTCTTAGGTTTATGACAATCAAACGAGTGATGTTCAGCTTTTTTACAATTATAGCAATTGCCCTTGAGTTTCTTTACATTCTTCTCTAAGGGTTCGACGGAATGCTTTCTTTTCTTACTCTTGTTATTTGATTCCACCACATTAACTTTGGCTTGTGGTATATGACTCCCAACATGCTAGTTTGAATTTCGATTATTTTTTTCAATTCTCAACCGGACAATGCGTTATTCAATATTCATCTCATTGCGCTTATACTTGAGATAATTCTTAAAGTCTTTCTATATGGGTAGAAGTTTCTCGATAATTGCAGCCACTTGAAATTTCATTTAGAGACATATTCTTGGCGTAAATGTCATGGAGAATAACAAGCAATGCTTGTACTTAACTCATGACCATCTTTGAATCTACCATTTTGTAGTATATGATTTTTTCCATAATGAACTTCTTAGCTCCAGCGTCTTCATTCTTTTTTTATTCTTCAAGGATTCTCATAGTTCATTTACAGATTTCATGGAACTATACACATTGTATAATGTGTAGTCCAAACCATTTAGTATGTAATTTTTGCATAAGAAGTTTAAATGTTTCCAAGCATCTAATGCTATCAATGATGTCTTATTAATTTCCCCTTCTTGTACGGTGTGAGCATTTTCCTTCCAAGAATTTTGCCAAGTTTAAGGTTGTGAGATAGAACAATATTTTTTGTTGCCATCTCTTGAACTCAACCTACAAAACTTCTCGAATTTCTTTCCATGTGGAATGAAATTTGTATGAACGGTGGGAGGGGCAACCTCA
>CAIGRB010146120.1:0-26722 GCA_903798255.1 Fraxinus quadrangulata
AGGATAAGTAAAAATTCGTAATTTTTATCCAAACGGAGGCTTTGATACGTTTTCCGAATGATTATTCTCGAAGTTGTGAGATTTTCCAGGCATTTCTAGAGGTGGGCGTAGTAGTGGGGTTTGGCTATGCGTGCCACCTCTGCATTGAGCTTCCATACTTTCAATTAGTAGGTTCGAGAATGCACCCGTTTGTGTTACACAGTTACTTAAAGACAATATAAATGACCTCACTTTAACAAGGGGAAGCCGGACTTTGACGTTGACAAGATTAAACACTACAATAACGCTTCCATTTAGATTCCAGTTCATTTAAAGTCACCACCAGAAAATTAGATGACACAATATTCTCAAATTCAATCTCATCTTAAAAGATGCTATAATGAAAACTACATCCAAATTCTAAAAGAGTGAATGGAATGCCAAATAAGAAAACTAGCTTCTATTAAAACAGTATCCGTGGAAGGTGAAAATCCTTTTGAGTAAATAAAAAAGATTTTAAGATGAGCATATTTCGGGAGGGAAGGTACAGAACAACCGTGCTACATTGCCAGAATTATTTGCCCACTTCCTTGATAGAATGCCACATGGCATTCAATCATTGGATTGTTTAAAAAACAATCGATTTTTGCATCCAATTATCTGTTGTCAACACTGCATTTGTCAAGTAGATGAGCAAAAAATACTGTTAAAATGGCTTATTCCTGGACAGAGAAACACGCCCAGAGTCCAAAGTTATGACAACAACAAAATAATTAATATAAGGCCAAAGCTCCCTCAATAGAATGCAAATATTAACATCCTCATTCTGTAACAGTAAATATCGACAGAATTTATCAAGAAATTATCCTCGACTGCATTTTTAATGGGAAAACTGCAATGCATCAGATTGATCGACTGAAAAAATGAATGTAGTACAAAATTGATAATTTCTTCTTTGCTCTATCAACACCAACTGGGCCACCTCAAGGAGAAAACTTTTGGCCAGTTTTAAACTGAACTCTTTGATCCCAATTTTCACTGGCCGATTAGCTACCACCACAGGAAATTACAACAGCAAAGGTCTGAGGTTTTGATGCTGCTACAATGCCCATCTCATCATCACCAATATAATATAACACTATCGTTCACCTCTATGTAATCATACACAGCACAGAATATCAGTACCACCATCTGTCCAGAAACTGCAAAATTAATCTTTATGATAATGATTAAAAGTTATCCAAAATGATAAACTTATAGTGAGATCAATGGATTTGATACTTGTCAAAAACTCGCAGAAACATTTACTAATGTTGGAGCCAGTAGTAACATTTTAATTTATTTGGCTTATAAGTTTTGAATAATTTAAAACTTGAACATGAGAACTGCGTATAATACCTGTTTGCTTAAGATCTGGACGATTGATGATCTCCGCTAAAAGATTTGAGACGCTCAATTAGGTTGGCCTTCAGTGACTCAGGAATTTTTGAAATAAACTTTGGCTTCGCACTCGAAATCAACAGCCTCCTGCAGTCACACCATGTACATGAGTTGGAGTTTCCAATTTGGATAAAGTAGGGGAAAGAGTAGAAAGATTTTCAAGAAAATCACTCTAGAGATGGCAAAAAAATCCGTTATATCCGATACCCGCGGGCCCTGCCCCATTCCCTGCCTAATTGGGTATGCGGGGCGGGGCAGGGACGGGAAGGGAGTAGTTTCCCCGAGATGAGGGCTGGCGGGTACGGAGAACATGGTCTCCATCCCGTTACTCGCCCCGTTTAAAGTTTATTTCAAAATACAAGTTTTTTATCTCTCAAAAAGCAAATAATCATCATCATTTCTAGAGGAAATATGAAATTTTCTATAATTTGAAAAAAAGTAATAATTTTCACCAACTAAAAATATTAAAAAATAAAAATAAAAATAAATGGGATAGTAGACAGGATAGGGGAGCCCCGCCTTGCCTTAACTGGGTATGGGGGCTGGGCTAGGAGACAAAAATATCTGACATGATGGGGACGGGAATGGCTACCCCGCCCCCTTGACATTCCTACTTCACTCAATCATGAACTAGTGCGATCAAATTAATTTTGTTTAAGAATATAACTCCTTAGTAACAGTATAAAACTCCATCACCAATGGCAACCGGGGTGACAAACTACATATCTCTTAAATATAACTCCTCAGTAACAGTGTGAAACTCCATCACCAATGGTATCCGGGGTGACAAACTACATCTCTCTTAAATATAACTCCTCAGTAACAGTGTGAAACTCCATCACCAATGGTATCCGGGGTGACAAACTGCATCTCTCTTAATCATAGACAAGTCACATAAAAGGTAATTCAAACTGCAAAATATTGATGAACGAATCAACAATTATCTTCCTGCCCTTTTTCACTGTGATAAATGATTATTACCTTCACCATAATATTCGACACAACCGAAATGGTTATGTGTTCCAAAAAGCTAAGCATGGAAAAAAATACAGGTACATCATGAATTGAACATTAAAACACATCATCCTGGAGAAAAATACACGTAATGCATCCTTTAAAATTTACGAAAAAGGGCATGTACCAGATTGGAAAGGGACCACAACGATGATTTGAATTTCAGGGATGAATTCAAGGAAGGAAAAGGGACTAATTGAATGAAAATAAGAAACATGCTAAGGCACCATTTTAATATAAAATATGAAACAAGCAAGAAAGTTAAAATGAAAATTTGGATGACTTCTGAAGTTGTTAAAGCATTAAAAAAGGAAAATGATTACTCCAAAAGTCAAATGAGAAACTATACGAAAATTTTAATTGATCAAATGTTCCAAGTGAATCTACATTTCTTAAAAGTACGATAATTTTGACCATATGGCCTTCAAGTACAGCTTCTATACCCTTCTTGGATAAAGGAGGAACATGGTGAGTGACTTTTTTACGTAATGAATGATGAGCAGAAGTTTTAAGAACTAAAATGAACAGTACAGTGGTAACAAATGCAAAAATATTTACTTCCAATCCCATTTTTTTTTAATTCACAATTCAATTTTTATGGCAAATCTTTTGCGATTAAATACAATAAATGAACCTCTCGATGATCTAATCAATGCAATAGCATGAATAACAATATCACTCAATTCAAGCATTAACTTGAAGGAAAAACGACAACTCTTCAAGTAATTGAAAAATTATAAGACACTTTTAAATTGATCAATCTTGTTCTAAGTGAAGCTAGGTTTCTTAAAAGTTAAAATATTTTGACTTCATGGGATTCTTGAATGGCGTTATCATGATTTTGAACAAAAAATTTCACGTAAATGATAAGCAGAAAAGGAGGAGGAACTACAATGAATAGTGTAGTAGCAAGAACTCAAGATCTAATTGCCTACAAATTAAACGAATATATGTGATTTCTCTTTAATAGCTTAAACTTGTAAATGAGATGGCTAATATGGTATCAGATCAGGGCAAAAAGATTTTGACATGAGATGGACAACTTAATATTGATTTCTTAAGACTAGGATGACTTTGACTTCTGGGCTTCTAAGCTTTCTACTCCCTCCACAGATGAAGATGGAGCATTTTGTCTTGACTATGGTTATTTTTATGTGTATGGAGTACAAACGAGGTAGAAACTAGAATGTAAATGCATTAGCTACTTCACAATAACTCGGTATTTAATCCCATATAGATAATAAATCTTTAGTCTCTATATTAAATAATGAATTGCTTCTTGATGATCAAAAATCGAATCAATATCAAATTATCATCAAGAATAGGATATTAAAGAACTTATATCAATATCAAATTCAACATGGAGAACTAATACGATCCAACGGAATTTGGTATGCCGACGATTATGCAACTTCTTAACTATCAAGGCACGTGATTCTAGGAGTAATTAATTTCTTGTTCCCATCAATGTAAATGATCTAAATCTCAACCCTTAAATGTGGGTACATGGATTGAGTTTGCCTTCTTTCTCCATTGGCATCTAATTAAGTTCTGGAGTTCAGGTTGAGTTTTCTTATAATTTGCGTAGAGCTTTACTGGTTAGGCCTGTAGTTCACCTATCAATGAAATATCCCATGGAACATCCTTCTCTTCTTTCATTGATGTCTCTTGTAGTGCCCCGTTAGGCCTATAGCTCATTTGTCAAGGATGAAGAGAAGAAAAGGAGGATAGCATACCAAATTTTTCCAATTGTAAAATCTATGATTCCTCACTTGATGAAAGAGTAGACACCATGATAAAAGGGCGCACTTGCTCAACGATATTATTCAACATTAAAATACTATTCAAGTGGTGCAATATATCCCTAGCTAGTTAAATGTCAAATTTTTAGAAGATTCTTTTAGTCATATTCTCACTTTGGGACATATTGCTGTGTTCAAAGTCCAAGTGACGAATCTATTGGTCTTACTCCTTGATGGAGAATGGCTCTAGCTTGGGTATAAAATTGATCAAATCTGTTCGACATTAATATAGGTTTCTAAAAAGTCAAATAATTTCGCTTCATGGGCTTCTCAAATGGCTAGCGTGCTTGTCGAAAATCAAGGGGGGGCACATTTTAACTAATTGTCTTTGCAAAAATATGAAGTAAAGAAGAGGTAGAAGACAAAATGAAAAGTACATTAGTAATAAATGCAAGAAAACTTACTTTCAGCAATCTCTCGTTCTTTTAACTCATTACTAATTCGGGATTTGATACCAATATAATATATACATGATAATTCTTCCATCTCTAAACCTCAATTAATAAATTTCTGCTTGATGATCCCTCTAGAAACCTTTAATTCCTCACCCCAGTAAAAAGTGTCCTTTCGTTCCCCTTACCAATTCCATAAAGAACATCCTTCTTCTTCTCGATCCCCCATATTTTCCAAAAGCAACATACCAAATTTCCAATTTCGCAAGCTTCCCTTCCTCCTCGTCTCTCCTGCTTCCCTTTTACAAATATCTTCCCATCTTTCCTATGTCACCGTGTCTTTCCAGTAACAAATGCATTCGAGTGGTCAACAATGCCAAATCAATCTTCTCCCGTCTTCTTCCTTCAGATTAAGTTTCAACATCACTCATCACGATAATTAAGTATAAATTTCTTCAAGATTCTTTCTATTGCGTCCCCCAGAATTCAACTTAAATCTCTCATTAAACAGAGGTCTTGGATTCGAATTATGGGGGATGCGATAAAAAACCGTTAAGGAGTAAGTAAGCGGATATCCACCCAAAGTTACCAGTACGTATAATATAAGACTTAGGCATAGAGGCTGGGTCGTTACAGAAATATTCAAGATTTATAAATACAACTAAAAAGAAAAAATGTATTCAAGCTTCTTGGCAAATAAGATCACTGATGTAGAGAAGCAATACTAACGAACCTGCATGGAGGAAAAAAATTACTGAAAGTCAAACAAAAGTTATTAAGAAGCAACAGCAGGTAATCCGTTAATTGTCATTATACAAAAGGTACTTGTTATCTAATAATTCACACTTCCACACGCCTGGTCACAAGGTTGACACACAGAGTCACTTCCCATGTGATGTTAGTCAATATGAAGAATTATAAATTCAAAACTAATATCAGGTGATTATATGCTGATCACTTGTGTCAATGATCTCAACTATACGATGATTTTTCTGTTTAATTTTAAGTTACATAAAAGAAAGTTCAATAATTCTGATTTCGAGACTACAAGGATTGAGAATAGTTGTTACTTGTTACCAAAATATTACTATATCTATGATGAACAAAAAGCAGATCTATTATATGAAGGCGCAATGCATCAAATGCTCCTTTGCACAGAAAATGAATTAAACTCTAAAGATAAACAGTCATATTTTAAACAGGTAAGTCAGAGATGCAAAAACTTACTTCTTCTCATGGTCATTTAATGTCTCACTGCCTGCTTCTTGTGCACACAACTTTTTGCTCGAGTGCATGAATTTATAAACTTCATCAGACCAACCACAGGATCGCAGAAATAAGGAAGCTTCTTTCCCAATTCTGAAGGATACAAAAAGTAATAATTAGTTGGAACATAATATGAGCGATGTCCATTTGAAATATTACCAGTACTTACGGAAAGAAGTAAAGCATTCCACAATCAACACACAAAATAAAGCATAAAATCAAGGTTATATGATAATCTTTTCAAATTATACAGCCAAGATATGCTAAGGTTTCATAACAGTTGAAATATGAGAAGGATCCCTGGGCGTAATTTCCCAATGAAGAAATTTTCTATTCAACAATGGAACATACACAAATCTTAAAAGATGTCGGGCCTTTTTTGTTAGGGAGAACTATTTCACTCTGCACCTCTAGATCAGCTAGTTGACAAATACAGTAACAGAAAAGAAACATGGTATAATATAGTAAAAAATAGCTTTCTGGCTAAAGCAACACTCCTTTTAAATATATTAAAAGATGGATTGCCCTTCTTTGGCCGACGACTGTAAACTGCTTATAGAACTGATGCCATCTTAAATGTCTTCTGGAGTAAATGAAGTTAAAAATATGTCCATGTTTCAAGCTTTCCTCGATAGCATCCACAAACGTGCAATTGTGGGGAAAGAAATTAAAAGCTTCAGAAGCAAAAGTAACGTACAATTCCTTGAATGCTTCCACTTCTGCACATGATTTAGCATCTTTGGCAAACAAAATGCACAGATCACCCTGTTTTTTCCTCTTCAATCCAGAGTTATTAGAGGGGTTGCTGCTACAACCAATCAGCAAATCCTGGCAATCCAGAGTCCTTGCTGATGCCAATGTGGTTTTCGTGCCATCAACTCCACATAGACTTCCATCTAAGGTATCATGTTCCACACTCCTAATATTTCCATTACTGCTTGCCATGGGAGAGGTTCCATTCTTATCAACATGAACTGACGCTATTGACTTACTTTTGCTCACACCATTTCTCTCAGTTAAGGACACCACTTTTTTATCCTTTTCCATCAGAGTAACTGATGGTGCAGCATTGGCAATTTTTCCATTGGACTCTCTCTTATGAACAACAATTTTCATATTCCGCGTAGCAGGGAGCTTTTTGATACTCGATTTCTCAAAGACGCTGAACTTCCTTTCAGGGCTAGAATGTCCTTTATCAACCTTAGATGAGATCGAATTGCTTGTCGTTGAATTGTGGTAATGATCTTGTTCCATACTCGGTGGCTTCACCAAACAACCTGACTTTTGGGTTATGGATGTGTCATGGCCATTGATCTCAATGGATTTGGTAGAATTATTTGCCTCAATATGACAGTCAGAAAATTGTTTTGAGCCAGCTGGTTTCTCTAAATAACCCAACTTTTGAATCTCGGTTGTAGTACTGCCATTAGACTCGTGGGGCATTAATCCATTGGCTACCAAATCTGCGTTGGGTGGTCGTGGCCTCTGTTTCGTACGAGAGAAGAAAAGGATATAGACCTTTTCTGACAAAACCTCCCTCAATGTAGAGAGTGAAACATAAGAATCATTGCAGCAGTACCAATGGCCCAATGCATCCTGAAAGTTCGAAAATGAAATCAGCCTATGAAAAGTGTTGCCGTTTGACTAGAACTTAAATTAAGAAAATACACAATTTAACTGACTTAGATGAGCAGGACAAGACCTTGATATATGCATAATAGTGCCCAGAATCGGGTGAAAAGCCTGAATGTACGATGGTGCCAAATAGATTGTACTCCGGATATGGATCCTGCAAAAGCCAAAGAAATATGTTCTACAGTTAAAGTAAAAATGCTAAACAGCATTTTGAATTCCAATTAAAAGTCATATTATCATGCATGATATGATAAGGAATGCAATCCAGATTAAATTCTATTAACATCACCATTAACCATATCTTGCTTCGAATTTTCAATCACTTGAAGTGTAAGTAAATGACAATCAGTTCAAATACATTCTAAATTTCCAAAAACGATATAACTCTAGATTGCAGCACATGAAAATTCTAATACACCTAGCTGCAGCAATATAGAGGACAGTTATAATACACAACTCCTGGATGGTTTAACAACATACATGAAGAGCAGATTGCAGGCCAATTATAGTTTAATAATAACTTATTCTGAGTAATGAAATTCATTTTTGCTTCACTAGGCTTGCCTCAGAAATTAAACGAGTAAAACACAATAAGTAAAAAATAACAGGACAAGGATGTGAAGAAAACCAGTTAAAAAAATGCTTTGAGAGCCATTCGGATGAACTTCTAAAGGAACATGCAGGAAACCACAATATTTTAAAACACACCAGGAGTATCAAAGTCGAAGCAAGCATGAAGTCGACTACAGAAAGTAGGGAAAATGCAAGGTCTTTGATTGATCAGAATGAGGTATAGAAGAAGAGAGCCATGTCTTGAGATTAGGAGGGGCTTGAACAGGAGGGTGAGAGATATAATAATTAGGTAGAAGTAGAATGACCACTGATGAGTGAGTTTCACTCATTGTTTAATGCCACTTAAACTTGATATTTTGGTTGTCTTTGAAGAATTTAGAACGTTTTGATGTGTTTGTTCGTGTTGTTTTACAGGCTAGGTAACTTGGTGAAGATGGAGAGTTTGGAGCTGAAAAGGAGCCAAAGTTAATATGTGTGTGGGTGGATGGGAAGAAGGTTGGAATTAATCTTAGAGGATGGAAAGGAAAATAATCAAAAGAAGGAGAAGGAAAACATAAAGGAGGCAGAAGTCTGGTGCCGCAGCGCCAGTGACGATACATCGCGGAGCTGCGAAGCTAGTGCCGCCGGAGAGAGAGGTTTTTTTTTCTAATTTTCTGGATTCTTTTAAAGCCCAGTCCGTCCCCTATTCATAGAAGACTGGAGAAGACTATAAAAACAACAATAGAGACCACTTTGAGGGGAATTCAACGCCACATGAGGCAAGAAAACAAGAGATTGATCTAGAGAAAAAGGAGGCAACCACGAGAAGAAGAATTTCAGTGCCAAACCAGTTTTTATTTCTTTTCTTCTCTATGTTTTTTATATTGAATTTGATTATGTGTATTGCATTAATCATGTTCTAAATTTCTAGTCTAAGGTTTGATGTAGTCATAACTTGAGACATGTTTGGATTTTAATATAAGCATTTCTTTCAGTTTTTCCATAAGTTTATTTGTGTTGATTCTTGCGCATTACTTTCGATTACCAGATCAATAATTGAATGATTAAATGCTTTAAATTTCGACACTCAAGGGAGAGAAATTTAGGCGCAATCTAAGAATAACACAACCTAGATTTTATTGGTTTTGAGAGAAAGTATGAAATCTTTGAAGTATGTTCCACTTAAGAACAACAAACGCAATTATCCCGAGATTTTAATTCGAAATAGAGATATTGAAATTAAAATATAGAAATAAGTTCAATTCGGCACTCAAGAGAGAGAATAGAATTAATTTAGGGTCCTTGCTTATAAACTTAGGAAAATTGATAGAAGTTATATAATTTGAGAAACATCATTAATAGTGCGGTGAAATCATTTCCTAGGCCTTTTCATTTTGATAACTTTCTCGTATAATTTGCATTGACTTAGTTGAATTTGCCACCATATCCATTTTTAGATTAGTATAAAAAAATTGATTCAAAAAGATGTTAAGAGGGATAGAAGTGAAAATAAACTTAGAGCCGATTATTTAAATATTTAGTTATTGAAGGAGAGAGAATTAGCGTATCAATATTGGAAGTGTTTTGTAGCTCATATTAAATTACGTATATTGGGCTCTAGGAAAAGTTGTTTTCTGCAAGTCAAGTCTAAGTTAAGGTGACTTAAAATAAACCATGTAAAGAAGTGATTAAGAAAATTAATCACTTCAATAGTCATATAGGATCCGATTGCTATGTGTGGTCATATATGCGCTAGTATTAGTTTAATTGAAATAAGATTTGAGATTTATTTAGGCTAGAAGTATATGTAAATCCCAATGTTTTAAAACTCAGCCGGGGCATCGACCCGAAAAAGAGAAAGGGTTAAAAGGTTCAATCGAGGTCGAACCGGGGCGAAACCTGAGGTAATAAATAAATATTTATAAATATTTAAATTTTATTTTCACAACAATATAATTAAATTTTTACACCATCAATTCAAAATAAATACAAATATGTCAAATGTATGTTTTTTAATATAAATTTTGATAGTTTTTAATTTGTTAGTTCACTTAAAAACTCATTTCAATTTTACTAAATAATTTGTAATGTTAAAAAAATGTTTAGCATAATTTTGTAGTCATGCACCATGTCGCCATAAATAATATTGAAAAAGTATGTTTTATTGAAATTTGTCAATCCCACATTGAAAGTGCATTAAAAGTGTTTTATTGAATTTTGTCAATCCCACATTCAAAGTTTATCCATTACGAGACTCAAGAAATGGTTATAAAAGAGCTCCATAGGTAGAAAAGTGGGTAAATGGGTCCACCATCTCTAAGGTAACCTTTTTATTATATATTAATTTTTTTCTAAAATAAGTTTTGGAAACCGGTCCAAAAACCATGACCGGTTATTTGACTGGTTATTTTAGTATAACCGGACCGGATTTTGGTCCAGTTCCCAGTTTTACTGGTTGAACCAGCTGGTCCGGTCCGATTTTATAAACATTGGTAAATCCTATATTATGTGGTTTCGAACTTTAGCAAGTTTACAATTATTTTAGTAGTTAAATTAGTGAAGGATTTCTAATTAATTTAGAACTTCTTTAATTACAAAAACAAGTCATCCATATAATCTCCCGCCAGTAATTTTAAATGAGTTAGGTGGTGTAGTTTTATTAATTATTATATGCTACATTCCATATACCAACAAAACTCATGATATATTAAACTCAACTTCAAAAATCCTTTTCCTATTATAATATTTTGTTGGCTTTTGCAAGCATAGATGAGGAAATTTTTACAACTAATATTTTGTTGGTTTGTGCATGCATGGATGAGGGACCTTCTCCACTTAGGACTTTAACGTGTAATCATATTCAAAACCAATTATTCCTCAATTGCATAAACACAACAAACATTCCAACACTAAAAGTTCACTAAAAGAAAAAGAATGAGCCATAAAGTTTTAGAAGAATTTTGGGGAGATGCTGTTTTCTCTTCCATCTTGGCCTAGTTCAAGATCTCATTGTTTGTCCATTATTATATTGAAAGTTCAAGGTTTCGAGGGCTGCAACACTAGAATTTCAAATTATGCAAATTTATTCTCCAAATTCAGAATCCAAGATTTATTATTGTTAACAACTTAAGGTGAGGTGTTCCATGGAATTTTCCATTACATTTGTTTATGATTATAATTCAAGTGCTAATATATTGTAGCATTCATGGATCCAACTAGTAGATTAGACTGGGTAATTATGCTCATATTCAATAGTAGACAAACCTTCAGATTTTTTGGGACGGTCAGTGTTTCCTTTCATTGGCCATACGTGCTGAAATTGTCAATTGCATGGTTTCGACAATTATTAGAAGTAAACATTAAATAAGCAAGTTTATATTCATAAATTGTATCATTTTTTGTTAATGGCATCTTTCAAGTACATTGTTGAGTATTTTATAACCATCCCCTCTATCTTACAATATTTCAAGAAATAAAAACGTGCAGTGGTGGAAGGAGGGTCTTGGAGGAGAGTTCACAACCAACTATAGTAGTTTGTTATTTCATTATTTCCAACAATTCCATTATTTTGGTAAACAAAGATTTGATTTCTATTAAAACTGATTTTTTTTTTACTATTGGGATATTTATTTCAATGTTAAGACGGAATTGATGATTTTAAATAAGTTAGACTCAATTTCGTCATAGCTGTCCAGTTTTTCCAGACTTTCCAAAAATTCTTTGTAAATTGTGTGTTCCGGATTTTGGATTGATTTCAAATGGAGAAGTTAGCCCAAAGGGGTTATCTAACGTCCAGTTTTGGAATCAGGAGATTTCATTATGTATATTTTAAGTTATGAATGTTTTTGTAAAATGCTGTAGTCTGATTTCGGGAAATTGATATGTTTGGAAAATTATTTGGTCGACTTATTGATGGAATTTGGACTTGATTTCCGAATATGTATGTCATTACTCTGTTGTTAAATTTCAGAGTCTAAATGTTTCATTTGCTCCATAACCGTACGCTTCCTAAAACTGCCTGTTTGATCAAAAAATTTCATCAAAGTTTTTTAAGTTAAAATATAAAATTTTCGCATCATTAACCAAAAATTGAGGCAATATGGGGTCTATTTGGTTATCTAAATAGATATAACGTTTTTGGTAACAACAAGGATCGCTAGGATTCGAAGCGTTACAATTTCTCTTGGGGATAGAAAGACACCACCAATGTAATTAAGAACTATATTACATCAACAATCATTACAAAACATACCTGGCTTGCTTTGCACATGTAACTTGAAAGCACCAGAGCCTCCTCAAAAGCAATGGGCTTATCTATCTTCCCACCAATCATGCCCTCAAATCTCTGCAAAAAGCCCAAAACATTACATTGTCAGATTTTACGAGCATCTAAAATAAGAGCATAAACAAAATATAATTCAGTGATTGCCACACCTTGAATTGGATTACAAGCACATTTGGTGCCTGAAGAATTGACATTTGCTTCCTTGCTGCCACCAATTTCTTACAACTAAACAAGCATAAGTTTTCCATCCACATACATAAGCAACACTTTCAAATATATGGATGCATAAAGAACGCTATGTGACCATACGTGTAAGTGTGTTAGCGCTTATGTAGGGATGCATTGCATTTGAATCATGTAGCATATATGTGTAAACACATAGATGCATGCATGTGTGGATAACACAATGTGCATGTGAGGATAACACAATGTGCACGAGTATTAACATGCAGGTGAGTATGTGTACATATTTGTGGATATATGCATCTTTGTATATACATATGCTGGTTTGGTTTAGAGAGTTTGAAATGCTTACTTGTCACACTTGTATTTATTGTTACCATCCAGGACCTCAGGCTGAAAAAACCTTTGTAAAGCATCTTTAAGTGAGCCACTATGCAAAACATCAAGACTAATGTCCATAATGTCATCCACCTTATTTGACTCTGATCCACATGATAAACATTTCACTTGGCTTTGCAAAGCCCCACCAAATATCTCCTTAACCACTGTATTGCCACTCCCACCACTGTTTCCTCCATTCTCAACCCCACCCTTCCTCCTCTGTAGCTTTAACTTCTTCAACCTCAAACACGTACTGTGACAAGCATCAATTACATAGCGCAAAAATTCATGTGCATCCTCTTGTCTCCCCACCTTAAAGTGCTCCGCAAATATCCTCAAACAGCTGTTGATTTTTAAAGGCGTATCTAATGCTGCTTCAGTGCTCAATGAACGTACAATCCGTTTTTCTAATATGCAAAACGGGCACTCGCTCTTCTTCTCCTTCGATGCCCCCACATCACCTGTAAAAAATATTGGCAGTTAATAAACTGTCCGTATAGTTACAGAAATACGTTAACACTCCAACATGTATAGTCATAGGAAACAGAAAATATACATACTTTTATTTGTTACTAAGTTACCGTTATATCTTAGTTCACCTAAAGTTTATTTAAAGAATAAGAGAATGTTGGGGAGTTTCTCTGAAAATCAAGTCTGAGGAGGTTTTAAGGTGGGGGGAAAATTGCCCCACGTAATACTTCTATGATACTTGCATGCATTATAATATCAAAAAATAGGTGTTTGTTATTCAGCATTTCTGGTCCATTCTTTTTTTTCATCATACGAGACCCAACTATCTTGAAGGTTAATTATTCCTTACATTTATTTTCAAATAATATTTAACTAGTTTATTTTTCAACACATTAGTTGATAAGGTGCTGAAACTATTTTTAGAGCATCTCTAATAGACTCTATTTTTTAAGAGCATATTTAGCAATTTAGAGAGTATCTATAAATTTAGAGAGTAAAATTCTTTAAATATTCCAACATATTCTTTATCTCTAACACTTACTTTTACTGCTCCAAAAAATATTTATTATTTTTTCAAATCTTTTATTTTCACTAGCTTCCCTCCAAATTATTATATTATTTTCCTCAATTGAAAATGTAATACTTTGAAAGTATTAAATTATAGAGACTAAGTTTGACTCTCACTCTCTATTTTAAAATGTTAATTTAAAGAGTTTTTTGGAGTATAATTTTAAGAGTCAACTCTTTAAAACAGATAGCATTTTATGTTTAAAGAGATGCTCTTACTACTTATACAAAAATAAATACCCAGTTACATTTTTCTTCTAAATTATTCTAACTATGTATAAAGTGAATTGATGGTAAAAGGCATCATTCTGGAGATAATCTAATCCTTATACGAGATTTATTAAGTTAGAAAACCAATACATCCAGCATGCTCAAGCCACTTGATGCACAATTAAAAGTTAATTTATTTTCAAATCATTGCCAGAACAGTATTCTTATTCTTATATTTGTACTTGAGTCTTTATTGGTTAGGAATTAGGATTGCATTTAGCCTGATAATTGGCATTTATATCAGCTTCTCAACTAGAAGTAAGATTACTTTTCCCAGTAACTAATAGTTAGCAGGAAAAAGAAATTAAGAGTTTGAGCTCTCTGGACTATTTTAGTCAATCCCATGCTCGGTGGATTAGAAGTTCGATCGGCAAAAAGCACCAATTCTAGTACTAACAGATTTTGACAAAATCTTTGTTGTGGAGTGCGACACATCTCATGTAGGGATAGGAGTTGTCCCAAGTCGAAATGGAAGATCGGTGGCTTTTTAGTTAAGAGTTGTTGCCACCTGTGGCTTTTTTACTGAAAAGTTATGGACAATCAATGCATGATCTGGAATTTAATGCCTTATTTCAAGCTCTTCTTCGTCGGTAATACTATTTGCTTCATTAGGATTTTTGTTTACTCCGACAGCGAGGGGTTTTACTATTTGCATTCACACTCAAAGCATGTCAAATGAATTTGTTATCTCCAGTTATTTCATTTCTCATGGAAGCATAAAAGGCAGTGTAATTAAGTAACTGATGCATTCAGCAAACATAGCTATTAGCATTGAAGGACATTACTGTTAAAATTGATCTTTATTTTACAATCATAAGTTTCTGGTTTGTTGGGATTTAAGTTGTGAACACTAAAATCTATTGTTTGCTTCAATCTCCATCTATTTACTCTCTTTCATTAATTTGTTAGTTAAATATTCTTCACTGACATTGTTTATACAAATATTCTTCACTAACTATATTCACTGTGCCTAACACTTAAAAATCAACAAACCAGTAAGCAAGTTTTCACTGGTGATTGCTTTTTTGTGCCTAAACTGAATCTGTTCATGAATAAGATAAGATCATATTTACAACAACTCTCATGAGAAGAAAAATTAATATAATCCCTTCCCGTAACATATTATAAAGCAACTCTTCTCCAATTTTATCAACTATTTCATGTCAGAAACATCAATTCCGGCCCTGAAATGATATCATTTCAGGAGAATCAACTCTAATATACAGATTAAATATTATCTCGTTGAACATCCATTTAATACAACCATGTGTATGCATAAGATTAGCTAAAATCCATAAATATAATAAACATGTAGATACAATTAAGCACATATACAGGCGAGAGAGCATAGTTGTTAGGCGGAATAAATAATATACAGATGCAATTGTTGTATGTATAGTGAATTGAGTAATTTATTATGGTAAACAAACAAACGAGTAAATAGAAATATAATTGGAGGCTTACAGTTGGAGGAATGGAGAAATCTGAGGCAGAAATTAGCGAGGGGAGGGGTATAAGTGAGGCACTGGAGCACTGAATTGAGGTAGCAGCTGTTACCGAGGTTTTTGAGCCCTAACGGCGACTTCCTCTTGAGAAAGCTACGCTGCCACGTCATCTGCACCATTCTCATAGACGGAGTAATTCCTCCGCCGCACCATTGGCCGGAACAGACCAACAAGATCGCATCGAACTCGAATCTTCTCAACGCTACTCTGTTAATTTGGTTTTTTTTTTTTCGAAGGGAAGCGGTGGGGAAGGGGGAAGTGCAGGTTTTGGAGGTTTAACTAATTTTCCCGTATTCTAATTAATTGTGGCGTATCATTTAAATGAAGAGGACAGGTTGTTAAACGGGCTCGGATCGAGTCAATTCACTTGCTCAACGTCGGACTGGAGTCAGATTGGCCTATCATACGAGCCTGTCAACTCGGGGACTGAAATGTTCGAACATGGTTTTTATGTCTTCAATCTTCGATCAAACTTGGGTTCTTTTTAATTTTCTTTTTTAGGAAAAGGCAATATAAATTCATTCATATTTCACGAATCGATACTTATTTGAAGAATGTCAGGCTTCCGCCCCTTCTTTTGTATATGTTTTGGGTAAAGTGGCTAAAATCTATGGAGAAATTCACGAGTGTAAGGTGATTCGTTTTATGGGCTCGATTTGTCTTACCAACTTGCTTTGAGAGACTGGTCATTTTTCAACAAAAAATTGAATTTTCAATTATGATTACTAGTTGGATTGCAAGTCAAGTCTTGCGAATAGACAACAGCTCACACGAGAAGTTCACTGCTCAACTTGAGCCCACAACTCATCTTAAACTTGTCTCAAGTAAAAAATGGAGCCAACAAAGAACTCGTCCCACTTAACATTCAAAAATCCTCCAATTGCCATTTTACTTTATTGTTTCTTTTGAGTGCTGTTTTATAACTGTGATTTTCATTTCATTGTCCCGTTGTGTAAAATTAGGACCAGGGAATATTGACTATGTAAATAAATTTGTGTCACTGAGAATAGGCCCATTGTGTCACCATGCATGGCCCGGTTGACTTGTCGACTTTGCTCAAAGCATCCATGTGTTATTTGCGACTATCTAAACGAGAAAATTTAAAGTTGCAGTTATTGTTCTTGAAATTAGGATCATTGACATTTGAATCATTAACTTCTCTTTTCTTTTCAATTGAGGACATGTTTAGCATTAATCTTGATGATAATTACATGACATTAAATGATAAATTCATTAAATATAAAATCACATAATTCATTTAATTGAACTTATAAAATATAGTTATCTAAACTGGTGTTCTAGCACCATTAATGCTAGATTGCATTATTCTTAAATCAAGCATATATTTGATTTAGATGAAAATCAAATTTTTAGTAAAACTAAAAATTGATATGGAGTGTTGTTGATCTCATGAAAAGTACGATTCAAATAAATTATTGATTCTAACTTAAATTTAATTTACCATTTTAGCTAAACTAAGTAAGGGCTAATTTAAAAGAAAATATATCCTAAATTGTTGTTGCGATTCTTTCTTTTTCCTTTTTCTTTTTCAATTTTTTTCTTTTGTGAAGAAGTTAGTTTAACACGATCTTATAATTACTCGACAAACCTAGCTAATTTGAATTATTCTTGCCAATATATGAGGTTTAAAAAATATCATGATTTGAAAACCTTTAAGGGTAAATTATATTTGCACCACATTTTCTTATAAATACACAACATTTTAATTGTATAATCCTTAATGACGATTTTCATACAAAAGTTTTGTTATCATGTTTTAAAACGATGGAGAAAGTATTTAATCATAATTTTCAAAAAAAAAATTGTTTATTAAATACACAAGGGGTAAATAAATCTTTTTGTTCCCTCTTAATGAAATTTTTTACAAAAATTGTTATCGAGGACAAAATATACGAATTGATGAAAGACTCAAGATAAAAATACAATGGGAAAAAAATCTGGGGATATAAGTGTGACAACATTGATTAAAATTTGAACATTTTATGCAATTAAAATGTGGTGAATTTATAAGAAAATGTTGTGTGAATATATTTAATTAACCTTTAATGAGATGTCATGTGTGGGGTTATAATGATTATAACCATTGTATATTGAGAAATATATTGTATTGATTACTTTAATACCATTTTAAATGATTTGTGTATAAGTTCAGTTATGGATATGGTATCTCCTAGATTTTAATATCTAAATATTTTAAATATCATAGGACCTTAAAGTAGTGACATGTTCTCATAACTTTAATATTCATAATCACCATTTTGAAACATGTTAGTTCTATGATTAATAAATTTTATAACAATTCTAAATTTTNAAGTTGCAATTATTGTTCTTGAAATTAGGATCATTGACCTTTGAATCATTAACTTCTCTTTTCTTTTCAATTGAGGACTTTCATTTTTTTAGCTAGAAAGTCATTTTATATGGAATCATCTAGGCCTTAAATTAAGAATAATGGTATTCATCACTCATGTTTAGCATTAATCTAGATGATAATTACATGACATTAAATGATAAATTCTTTAAATATAAAATTACATAATTCATTTAATTGAACTTATAAAATATAGTTATCTAAACTAATGTTCCAGCACCATTAATGCTAGATTGCATTATTCTTAAATCAAGCACATATTTGATTTAGATGAAAATCATAGTTTTAGTAAAACTAAAAATTGATATGGAGTGTTGTTGATCTCATGAAAAGTGTGATTAAAATAAATTATTGATTTTAACTTAAATTTAATTTACCATTTTAGCTAAACTAAGTAAGGGCTAATTTAGAAGAAAATCTATCCGAATATGTTGTTGCGATTCTTTCTTTTTCCTTTTTCTTTTTCAATTTTTTTCTTTTGTGAAGAAGTTAGTTTAACATGATCTTATAATTGCTCGACAAACCTAACTAATTTGAATTATTCTTGCCAATATATGAGGTTTAAAAAATATCATGATTTGAAAACCTTTAAGGGTAAATTATATTTGTACCACATTTTCTTATAAATACACAACATTTTAATTGTATAATCCTTAATGACGATTTTCATACAAAAGTTTTGTTATCACGTTTTAAAACGATGGAGAAAGTATTTAATCATAATTTTCATATTTTTTTTTTTTTGTTTATTAAATACACAAGGGGTAAATAAATCTTTTTGTTCCCTCTTAATGAAATTTTTTACAAAAATTGTTATCGAGGACAAAATATACGAATTGATGAAAGACTCAAGATAAAAATACAATGGGAAAACAAATCTGGGGATATAAGTGTGACAACATTGATTAAAATTTGAACATTTTATGCAATTAAAATGTGGTGAATTTATAAGAAAATGTTGTGTGAATATATTTAATTAGCCTTTAATGAGATGTCATGTGTGGGGTTATAATGATTATAACCATTGTATATTGAGAAATATTTTGTATTGATTACTTTAAAACTATTATAAATGATTTGTGTATAAGTTCAGTTATGGATATGGTATCTCCTAGATTTTAATATCTAAATATTTTAAATATCATAGGACCTTAAAGTAGTGACATGTTCTCATAACTTTAATATTCATAATCACCATTTTGAAACATGTTAGTTCTATGATTAATAAATTTCATAACAATTCTAAATTTTTGGTGCACCGTGAGCCAGTGTTCTAATCCAGCCTCTGTACTTGATTTGGCAAAATGTCGCTTCTTGGAACACCATGATATCATATTATCTCCAAGATACACACAATGGTCAGCTGTAGATCTTCTATTATTTGGGCATGATGCCCAATCAGAATCTACAAATGCAACTATTTCTATGCTATCATTTTTCTGAATAACCAAACCATGATTCAATGTACCCTTTAAGTATCTAAATACTCTCTTAAGTGCCTTCCAGCGAGCATCTGTAGGTGTTTGAAGGAATTGACTCATTTTATTTACATAATAGGTAATGTCAGGTCTTGTATGTGCAGATATTGAAGACCACCAACAGCACTTCTGTAAAGAGTTGGATCCTTCGTGACATGTCCTTCAGTCTTAGAGATCGGCATGCCTACTACCATAGGTGTTAAGCTTGGTTTCAAGTTTTCATAGCCAACTTTTTAAGCAAATCAATCACATACTTTGTCTGAGTCAAGTACAATCCTGTTGTATCTCTATACACCTCAATACCCAAGAATTGACTAAGACTTCCCATATCCTTAAGAACAAAACAAGCATTCAATTTGTTAATAAACATCTGCACCTATTGACCATTACTTTGTGTCACTGCATATCATTTACATAAACCAATGCAAACAATACATCTCTTTCGTCCATCAAGAAAAACACTGAGTTGTCTGCCTTGGACTGCTTGAAATTCCATTCCAACAAGGTATTCTTTAACTTTTCATGCCAAGCTATTGGAGCCTACCAAGTCCATACAGTGTCTTTAATTTCCACACAAAGTTAGGATTTTTCTGATCTACGAAGTCTTGTGGCTGATCACATACACTGTTTCTTCCAACTTACTATTTAAGAATGCATTATTTACATCAAATTGTCTGATTTGCCAATCTTTGGACACAACAAGAGTCAGTATAATCTTCCCTTACTTTATAAATCTGCACTTTGCCTCCTAAATCATATTTCAATCTATATACTCATTTGTTACCAATTACTTTTTTTCCTAATTTTGAAGGTACCAGTTTCTATGTTCTATTCCTTATCGAGGCATTATACTCTTCTTGCATAGCTCTTCTACAATTGTTACTAAGCAGGGCATCCTCAACATTCTGTGGTTCAGTCTCAACAAGGTGGAAATCCTGAATTTGATTGGTATAAACCTTGGGATTGAAGATATCTGCTTTGCTTCTAGTAATCATATGATGTCCAACATCCTGTGTAACATTTTGATCATCAGTATTCATATCAATACCATCATCCAATTCATCACTTCCACCTTATTGAATATCAGTAATTTCAAGGCTAACTGATGTTTCCTGATCCAATTCAGTATTACTATTTCCTTCATTATCATTCACCTCATTCTCAATTTCATGTTCTAACTCTCTGTTGAAAGACTCTGCAGTAGGTGTTGCACTAGGATGAATTGTATCAGCTACATTTTCAGGCATTACTTTATGACTTGACTCGGTATCAAAGGGAACATGACTTATGACAGTTTCAAAAGTTTGCGGCTGAGCATGTCTGTTTAGAAAACTAGTTTTGAATGGAAATTGTACCTCTTCAAACACCACATGCCTCGAGATATAAATTCTACTAGTTGAGTTTAGACACTTATATTCTTTATGTGAATCACTATTGTCAGGAAAGACACGCCTTTGAGAACAGAAGTTGAACTTGTGTTTTTGGTAAAGCCTCAAACAGGGGTAACAAGCACAACCAAAAGTTTTTAGCATTTTGTAGTCAAAGTTTCTTTTAAACAGGACTTGAATAGGTGATTTGTGTTGAACTGTAGGAGTAGGCAACCTATTTATTAGATATGTTGCTACTTTAAGGGATTCCCACCAATAGTGTAATGGCATTTGTGCTTGGACTAAGAGTGTTAAACTAATCTTAGTGATGATCACATGCTTTCTTTCCACCTTACCATTTTGTGCATAAGCATGAGGGTAAGCGTTTATAAGTTCAATTCCTGATTTTGAGGCAATTTGATCAAACTTTCAGCTCGTCAATCTGATTATAATGTTTTAATCTTCCTTTCAAACTTGTTTTCTACTAGTCATTTGAATTGGATAAAGATGTTTAATGCTTCTGACTTGTGTTTCATAGGGTAAATCCAGGTGAATTCGCTATGATCATCAACAAATATGATATAGCACCTAAACCCTAAGGTAGAATTCTTCGGTGCTGGTTCCTAAATATCTATGGGTATAAGGTTCAATTGATTAAATGCATGTGATGAAGACACGTTAAAGGGTAATGCATGAGATTTACTAAACTGACATGCTTCATAGAAAGTTGGATTTTTATTAACTTTGGTAACGTTATTACAGGACTTTAAGACTTGACTCAATACATGGCTTAAAGGATGGGCTAGTCTTCTATGCTAGACATCCACCTTTGACTTTGGTAATTTGACACTTCTGGTTAACTCATCACAACTTGAACTTACTGAGAAAGTTGCAAAGTTGGAATTATTTTGATGGCTTGACTCTTTGGCTATGAGTTTGGACTTGGAGCTTGGCAACTTCAGCTGATACAATCTATCTCTAAGCATTCCTTACAGCAGAGCCTTCTTCGTTTGCAGTTCTTTAACAACACAATAATCAGTATAAAAATCTATAAATACACTATGGTCATTTGTCAGTTGAGAGATGCTGATTAACTTTTTCTTAATTGCAGGCTCATGCAACAATTTATTCAAACTAAGGGACTTAGCACTCAATGTAGAGACAGTTCTTTTGCTAACGTGAGCAATATGCAATGAATTTTCATTATCAACAAGTAATTTTTCTTTACTTCCATATTTTTTAACAATGGCCAGGTTACCTTTGTCAGCAGTCACATGATTGTTTGCTCCAGAGTCCGCAAACCAGACTGGATCCTCAACTTGGTGAAGCTACTTAGGCAGTAGGAGGTGAGTTGTTGTTCTGATGATTCTGATTACTTGGTCTACTTCCCATATATCTGTCATCATATATGTTAAAGCACCAACTATTTGAATGGTTATTAAGCCCACAAATTTGATAAGGTCCTTAGATTTCATTTGACGTGCCTGCTCTACCTCTGCCTCTTTTTCTTATTCTTCCTCTTAAGTTTGATGACCTTCCATTATTAACAGCTCTAAAGGCTCAACCACCACCTGATCCAATCCTCTGAGCCAACTGCAAACTTGACTGACTGATATTTACAGATGCTAAGCCATTTTTAACTTGATTAAGATGTTCAAGCCTACTCTCAAAGCTCATAAGAACGGATGAGAGCTCATACCATGAAATGTCATCCCTGCTATTATTCTGCACCACAATAGGTGTATATTCTTCATATAGTCCTGCAAGAACATGGGTTACAAGATCACTATGATCCACAGTTTTTTCAGCTATTTGCAAGTTGTCGCCAGTTGCTTGACAGTATTAAGATATTGATCCATGGTCATGGAACCTTTCCTAGTTCTTTGCAACCCTCCAGTGAAGAATGTGACCCTTGATATATTCAATACCCAATAGCTTTCTTTCATTGTAGTCCATAACTTGCTTGAGCTAGTGCATTCCATGAACCTCGTTGTAATTTCAGGGGTCATGGATGATATAACCATCCTATTAATAACTGATTGAAATCTATCTATTGTACTCTAGATTCCGAGTCAATTTTATGGCCTTTCCTCCATTAGTGGTGGTCTGAGTTCCTAGAAACTTCGATAGACATTATTTTGTTCCCAGCAGGTAGTCTTCAAGATTGTGACCTTTAATTATAGGCATAATCATGTTTGGCCACAATAAGAAATTGTTTTTGTCTAGTTTCACCAATGGAGTTTAGATGAGATAATCTCAAATGGCAAAGTTTGGTACATAGCAGCTTCTGTGTACGGTATAGTGCTCGACTCGATTGGAAGAGCTTGATTTCCTAAATCAGTGTTAGCCATTTAGGATCTAATACCAAGAAATTGCAATATTTTTGTTGAAATTTCAGCTAAGTGATCTCTTCATCTCATTCCCCTTGTATACAAAATTGCACTACAAAGAAGTTACACACAAAAACAAGAATATACCACTCTTACCTATACACTGATGCCGAGTATTCAATGAAATATACTCCTAAAAATCAGGGAATACACTGCCTTACATTATGATTGCTGTTATGGAGGTCAACAACCCGACACTCTGGAAGATTCCTCACAGCTGGTTGATCAATTCTAACATCCATAGTCATTCCTTCCTCAACTTTCATGCAAAACGGAAGCTTAATTATTTATAGATGCAACTTGTTTTCTCGTTGGCTGTTGAATGAAAAGTCGAAATCAGAAGAGTACTGCAGATGTGACCATTTTGTAACCGAGTGTGGGATGCTCCTCGCTTTCTCCAAGCTCTGCGATTATAAAAATGTGCTTCAAACATAGTCGGACGTTTATCAGTGCAATCTAATATTGAAATCATAACATTCATGTTCACAAAAGCCTATATTGAAAAACTCAATTCTTTTTGCGTACAGAATAAGTGATAAAGAACCTATATTTTGTTTTTATCCATAATACATGGCTTTTCTCTCTTTTGTTCCAGTACTCTAGAATATTTTTTTGTGTATAATTACAGTGAATAGCTATACACTTTTATGTTATTATTCTTTGATACTTGTACGACTATTCTTTGATAGATTTCGATAAAAAAATCGTAATTGCCACGAATTAGGTTATACAATAGTTGTTGAAGAAATTGTTGCATGAATTATATTCAACAAACATTTTACGTGTAAATACTGTATTGAGTTATAATTTACCGAAATCATGGTACATGTATTATAATGAGAAAATCATGACTTACTAGATCGTACAAAATGCAAAAGGAGATGAAATAAAGTGAGGTGTGCAAATGTAAATCTCCTTAAGACAGGTTTTCGTCGTCTACACTGGTACTAACATAATTAAATTGGCGTTTATCTCCCAATAGAAATCAATGAAGTTTGAGGGTAGTGACTACGATTTATTGTCTAAAATATCTTACATTTAAGAATAAAAAATTTAAAAGCAGCAATCTAAATAAAAATTAAAAGACATTATTGGGTAGAGAGACAATTTATACTTTATTTGCACTACTAGAGGGGCCACCACTTGTCAATTTGGTAAAACATTATGTAAAAAATTAGGTACAAATATAATTTTTCCTTTAGTATAAAGTGTAGAGATACATATACTAACTATTGCGGTTGTTATATAAATTCGTAGAACAGATAATGAGTTTAACTAAACTTAATTTACATAGAGATATGTGATTAAATTAATTAAATATGTTCAATGAACTCGAAAGGGATAAATCGAATACAATAAAAGAATTCAATTTAACACTATATTAAATTTGCGAATCTTGAATTAAGACTTAAAAGTAATCAATAGATATTATTGTTATGCCATAATATCTCATTCCATATCTGAATTTTAAATTGATCTTTGCGTGTATCCTGTTATTTTCAATTAGTAGATATAGTTAGAAAAACAATCACAACAATCACAATTCTGTTTTCATTAAATATGAGTTAAAAAATATTAAACTAAGTATTAAAATATAGTTCTCGTGAGAACGATAATTCGAACTCAAAGGTTCACTATATTACTTATTATAATATCGTACACTTGCGATAGAGAAAACACGATATGGAGTTTCAAAATTTGTTCAGTTTTAATATTTTCTTCATTGAAAGTTGCTTAGATTTAATACATTTGTTCATATAAGTCAATTTGAATAAAATTTTATCAAGTTCAATTATTAGTTGAGTTTCAGCATTTTAAAATGTATATTTTATTAAGGACTTGTTTGGAATGGATTTTAATTGAATTAAAATTGAAAATATAGTCGTTATTGGGTCTCACTCATCTAATAAAAGTCGACAATAACGACTAATTTTTCAATTTTAATCTAATTAAAATCCCCCCAAACAAGCTCTAATTATATAGCTTCTGATAGCAAATTGAATTCGCATTGAACCAAATGTAAAGTACAAAATTATGACTCGAGTTTTTCGAAGATTAACTAATGAATTCTTGTATTAATTTTGAATAAGACAACTATCGAAGATAAACAAGGAATATATATGAGATGAAACAATTAAAGTGAACTAGACCAATTGGCATTAATCCATCTTCATCAATCTGTATCCAAATCAATGATAACATACAGTCAAGTCATTATTTACCTAACAATTTAAGAGGATCGAAGGATTTACACCAGACTAATTTGATCGATCAATTAAAATATTGTGAATCCCTGAACTCGATTAATGTTTAAACATGGTCTATTTTGTTTGTTTGTAAAATCAATTTGAGTGATTTTTTAAACAAATTTAACAGTAATGACAATGAATTGAGAAATAAACACCAAATAAATGAAATTTAAAATGCCAACAAAAATGGACAAAGTAACAAGAAGAAAAAAGGATGCAAAGTCGAGGCAAGAGTCATTTTGCCCATAAGTCGATTTTGCCTCGCAACGGTGCCTACAGATATAATGGGCATATCGAATAGTTCAAATAGATATAAAAAATAGTTAAAAATACGTTAAACGTGAGTTTTAAAGAAAGACGTCTAACTCGCATTAAAAAAAAATCAATTATTTCATTAACATTTATTATTTTTACGATACAAATTTCTCAAAGTAATTTTCATCATTTTATTAGGAAATTTTATATAGCATATGATATTAAAAAATTTCGAAATTGTACATCCGAAAAAGTCGTATCTCATATAAATTTCGAATGTAAAATTACACGAGGTATGATTTTATTAGACGTAAATTTTCGATTATTCTTTACAAGTTCGATTGTGTCCCTCTAATTTTAAAGTTCTACGTCTACCCTTGACGACTCAAGCAAGGTCCAGAGGCTATGCAAGGAGTATCCTAATGTGGAGTGCGGTGCTGGGGCTTTCATGGCCAATCATTTTGACAGGCACTATTATGGTAAGTTTGCGCTTACCTATGTCTTCAATAAGGCCGGCGATTATTGAGAAACGGAGTTATCTAAGTGGGAATGTTATTTTACAACTTTTTTTAATATGAAACATGTGGTTGAAATTAACAATTACTAACAACCCAAAGGAAGGGGAAAAATGAGTTTGAAAGATCAAATCTTCTATCTTTAACAATTCAGACATTAATTGAGAGATGCTAATATCTGATAAGTGCATTTTTGTGCACTTATTTGGATCATATTATTAAAATTTTGTGCCATTTTAATATCGAATTTTACTTAACTTAACTTAGATTTATTTTATTTTATTTTAGTTTTGGACGTTTCTAAGCAAATGTAAAAAAAAAAAAAAAAAAAAAA
>CAIGRB010146120.1:35779-58252 GCA_903798255.1 Fraxinus quadrangulata
TGTAATTTCCTACTTTCGTCAATTGTAATTTCTTGATTTCAGAAATCAATGATCAATTTCATTTCAATTGTGTTTCAAGCCTTTTATTATTTGTAATCAAAATCTCTTTCGTCCCCAAAAAATGCAGAAGGTAGTCTAGCGGAGCAGACTACTGCCGCACGATATTCCTTTCTGTGCTAAGAAGAAAGGCAACCTGTGAAACCAAATCTTATGAAAAAGGCCTTCTTGATTTCCATTCTGTATTCAGAAATTTTTGAATACTTCCTCTTCAGGAATTCTCCATTTCCAGTAAATTCATCATAATTTTCCACTCCAGCTATGAGGGATCAAGTGAGATTTTGATTGGTGATGGTACCAACCTACCGTTAACTTACATTGGTTTATCTTCACTTACCATATCTCCATGTATACTGACTCATGCATCAACTGCAAAGCCTCACTAGTATCCAAGTGAGATTTTAAAATTGACATGATCTCATTGGTCACCCATATCAAAAAATAATCAGTTCTCTTTCTACTTCTTGACTAGATCTAAGTCTTCCACTCGATTGTCCAATTTTTCACGTAATGCTTGTTTTCTTTTCCTGTTTTTGCTCTTACAAAATCTAATATACTTGAATTGATTTACTTGGATATCTGGGATTCATCAATTAAATCCTTAAATGGTTACAAGTATTATATTATTTTTTTCAATAATTTTACCAAATATATTTGGCTGTATACCTCTTTAACACTATTTCTTGTTTATTGTTGATATTGTTTTAGGTGCTTTATTATTTATCTATTTATGGTCCTCACTCAAGTTGAGTTGTGAACACGAGAGAATATCGTGTTGAACCAACAATACAAGAAAAATACCTATGTAAGGTTCATCCTTCTTCCACAAACATCAAAAGAACAAATTTAACGGTATAATTTTATTTTATGTTAAGAATGTAATTGTGCTATTCTTAACCTAGTATATAATAAAAAAATAATGCAAAATGTCAAACAAATAAAACAAGCATTAAGGTTTGGAGCATAAAGTAAGACATAAAAAATTGGACCTTACGAAAATAGCGAGGCTTAATGATTGTTTCGACCATTTCTTTCTTCTTGGACATAATTGGAACCCAACTATTTTTGACATTGCCAATTTATGTCCTGTCCAATAATCACAATGATGAGGCCTAAAAACTGAACCCTCTCGTAAATATTCTTACCAGGACAAGTGAAAATTACAGAAATGCGTACACTTCTAACCAAGATTTTAAAAATATTGTTAATTATTCACGATGTTTTGTAATTATTCATTTCAGAAAATGAATAAAAATGTTATTTAGGGACATTGTTGATCGATTTTACCTGCCTTGGTAGTCATACTTGATCTATTAACAATTGTCCTGCAAAAAGAAAGAGTGGGCACGCCCCCTCTTAGGTCCCTCTCGAGCTTGGAATCAATTAATAGTTCTCTTTGAAGAAGAGAGTAAAAATTACAAATGAACTAAACTAGTGTAACAATAATGTTCATGGTTCACCTTTTTACCTTGGATATGGTTTCCTTCATCTAGGTTGAAATGCATGTTGTCGTGTCAATTGTTATGCACACGAGGCGTGTGTCCCATGGTTTTCCATAACATTGGGCGAAAATCATGAGAATGTTAAGATCATATGAGTCATGTGATTATTATAGTTTCCGTTTGTTTTTCATTATTGGAGCCTAAGAATTAATTTTTTGACCGTTTATTTTCAAACGATGGGCCCCCTTGTGAAACAAGAAGGTCAAAAGTTGCGGCCAAAAAATCTGTAACGATCGGAAATTTCATTAAAATGAGAGAAACAATTGGAAACAAATAGGGGCATAGTAATGGATGAAGTTATTTGTTCAATAACTTACATGTTCGATTGTTTAATTGTACATGATTGTGCAGTGACTATGTGGGTCAATGTATAGAGAACAACTTCCTTCCACCCCTTGTCGATCGCCTTGACCCGAGGGGTTTGCACATGAATCAACATATGATAAATTGTCTACTTCCTACCTACTTCAAGATACGAGCAATATGTTCGACCCTCCCATTTCGTGTCTTGTCCAATAATTCGAATGATAAGGCAATAGGTGAAAAGAAGCAGAGTAATGCATAAAGGTCAATGTTTGGGCATTTCACAACACAAACTAATTCGTAAAAAAGTACAAAGGGTCACTTTGAAAGGTTTCAATTTGGTCAATCTATTATAAAATTTGTTTTGCATTGATTAATAAGCTGAAGAAAAACATCATTTTTTTATTTTTACAGTGTGTTTGTCTCCCATTATTGGAAGAAAAATAGAGTAATGAATAGTATTATTTGAAAAATGTATGGCTGAAAAGTAAAGTAATTTTATTGATTTCTGTGTAGAATATTTTATTAAAAAAATCTGTGATGAAGAATTTTACTGTATCAAATAATTTTTCGAAATAATGGTAAACACGCTTATTTTTCTTTACATAGAAACAAACACACCACGGAAGAAAGGTTATGCCATTTGTATATCAATTGTGTACACTCATGTGGCACTTGATGTATTGTCAAGAAATAACTGAATAAAAAATAATTTATTAAATTGTCAAGTGAGATAATGACATGTTGGATGATGCAAATAAATGTGTAGATTGTTGAAAGGAATATTTTTGTTCTATTATAAACCATCCAATAAAATAAATGTAAATTCTTTTTTGTTTAAATGTCGATTGATACGCGACAAAAATAGAAAGCAACAGAGATAACGCTTTGATAGAGATCTCTCCAATCCTACAATCCCTTCCTTCACACACTGAATCCACTGTTTGTCTCCCTCTCAAACTCCTCGCAGTATTTTTCCCCTAAGATTTCATTCGAGGTTCATTTTCCTTGAATCGCAATTGATTTTTATCATTCGGGCATTGTTCCACCTTTGTTTTTCTAAAAAATTGATGAATTTTATTTTTGTTTCTTCGTTATGCAGGATGTTTCCAGATGTTTCTGCTGCAAATTTTGGGCATCCTCATTCAGCGACAGTGAAAAACAAGTTTTGTTTTTCTAGTGAAATCTTATTATTTTTGTGAAGGCTGTTTCTGTAAAGGAAAAAATAATTTGGTTAGTGGATATGGGGAATAAATTGGGGAATAGGAGACAAGTGGTGGATGAGAAGTACACTAGGCCTCAAGGGTTGTATCAGCACAAAGATGTGGACCACAAGAAGCTTAGGAAGCTCATTCTGGACTCCAAGCTGGCACCTTGTTACCCTGGTGATGATGAATGTGGCAGTGATCTTGAAGAATGCCCTATTTGCTTCTTGGTCCGTTTTTCCGTCTCTGCCTTCAAGTTTCTACTTTTCCAACCTTGACTATGTAGTTGATATAATTTTCTTGTCTAAATGTAAAAGTTGGTTTATGAAAAAAGTTGTCGATTCACGTGCTTAGTCATGTATTCTTTTTGGTGAATTAGTTAAATAACTGGAAAGAAAATTAAACTGTACCGTTTTTCGAAATTATGGTTAGGTACTAATTATGCTCAAGAAGAAATTGGAATGTGTTTTTACATTTGCTTGTGTTTCGGAGTGGAACATTAATTGAATTATGTTAGTTCAGCTTTTCACTTGTATCGAAATTGATGGTTGGCTCTGTTTATCTGTTTTTCACAGTAGGAAAAGGAAAATTATGAGATAGGAATGGAGCATTTTGAGAGTTCACCACATGTACTGGATAATTTTCTAACCTGTTGACACCCTTGGAATATTTTCGTTCAAACCGTTTCAATATTTTTATTATTCTGGATGTTTTCAGTATTATCCAAGTCTCAATCGGTCGAGATGTTGCATGAAAGGCATTTGTACAGGTATACGGTTAGTGGATTTAGTATATGTATTTAGCTATAAATCTGTAGTCATTCTAAATAATGAAAGCCTTGAACATTTTGGTTCAAATGTTTAGGTTTCTTTTATTTGTTTCCATGGCAGAATGCTTTTTGCAGATGAAGACACCTAATTCTACCCGGCCAACTCAGTATCCTCAACTTTTATCAGTTTACTTTATACATTGTTTTGATCACGAAGTTCGTTCGTTTGTATCTTTTTTTTCTATATGAAATCCTTCTAAGTCTAAGTAGAAGTTGTTGGGCTCCTACCCAAACTTGTGGGAGGCATAAAGTCTAACTCAAGAGTTACATCAAGAGGAGAAATCAAAAGTTTGCAAGATGATTATGTATGTATATGTGTGTTTCTTTGCACGTTTACATCTATATTCTGTCCGCCTTGCTTTCGGGTTTGTGCTATCCTTAGCCATCAAAGGTGCCCCTTCTGTAAAACCTCAAATTATGCTGTGGAGTATCGAGGTGTTAAGACAAAGGAGGAGAAAGGTTTGGAGCAAATTGTAAGGCTTTTTGCTTTTTTAGCTCATTTAACTTCCTTTTTTGAGGTTTCAGATGGCAGTCTTGCTGCATTGCATTTTGTTCTCATGACTTGGGCTTATAGGAAGAACAACGACTTATAGAAGCCAAAATAAGGATGAGGCAGCAAGAAATTCTAGATGAAGAGGAAAGGATGCTGAAACGAAAAGAACTCAGATCCTCCAGCAGTATCAGAGGACCAAGTGAAGTTGATTATTGCTCCGAACCAGGTATCAGATATGAGCCTAAGTTTCCCACTGCAGGTTCACTTGCTCTGAATATGAGCACTTCACTTATTTTCTTTTCCATCTGCAGCCCAATCCTTTAGTTCTGCTGTAGAAGGCGAGGAAATTGTTCTTTCCCAGGAGTTATGTACTGCTTCAGCAATAAGACCACCTCCACGCCCGAGGCAAAATAGGTAGACAATTTTCGTTGCTTTGTAATTTTTTATATGCTTACTTCATTGATATCATTTTACCACTTGATTCATTTACCTTTCTGTTGTGTGAGATTTGTAGTTGAAACAACGATGTTTTGGTTTAGACAACTGGCTAGAATCATAAAAGTTCCAAAACGTGAATTGTAAAGAAATTCTGTACCTGTTTTTTAATTGTTCTTGAAAAAAATTTTGATATGAAGAAACTATCTGGTTTTTGTAGTAGCTTTCCTAGAATTGTTATAGCTGATTCTTGTATATTATTTTTACACGCTAATTGTAAAATAATCAAATCAACTGTAACAGCAAGGGTGAAGTCGAACATGAAATAGTTGAGTTTTCCAGTATTAGTTGTGAATATGTTGTTTTATTATTTATTTTTGTTTGCTGACCTCCACCGCATGTATATTGAGGTAGAGCTGGCAAAGGAGTGGGTTGAGTTGGTTTTGGGTTGAAATTTGGGTTATATCGGACAATGGGTTGTAACTGATCCTTCTGTTTACATATGGGTTCAAATGGATTGGATCAGATCTGGGTTGGTCCAACCCCGTCAATCCACTATGTTAATATTAATGTTGTTTCTGATTCGTTTTAACATACAGAGGTCATTTCTGTTTGTCAACTGAGAAAGGGAAGTACATCACAAAACTGAAGATTTTCTAGAGAAAGTATCATGTTTGTAACCTGAATGATGTTCGAATTAGTTCAACTTTTATATATGGTATATTATTACGCGTGTTTTGTTTACGAGGAATTGAATCACTGGTGACATCAAATTCAAAATTTACCTTTTCCCTCTGATCTTTCCTTTGTCAATGGGAACTGTAACCATGCCATTTATTTCTAATCTAGACTATAAAATCATTCTATGAATCCTTTGTTCCAATTTTCCACTCCTAGGTGAGGGATTAGAATATTAAGGCTTATGATAGATTGGGCCAAATGCAGATTTGCATGTTCTCTAATTATAATTTCTTTTCATTTGTTCATAAATCAAAAATATAAAGTAATGGTAGTATATTAATATGGCTTGGACATTATATGTTCAATAAAATGGGTAACTGTTGTCCTTTTACATTTATTTATTAAGTCAAAAATATGCAAATACCCACACATCAAACATATGCATATGCATATACACACCCTCTTAACTTGTAAATATATTAGAACATGGAGAGGTTCTCGTTTAATAATTAATTTTTACTTATAGTGATTAATTTTGCCATTATAATCAACATTTTGGGGCTTGAAAAGAAGCTAATTTACAGGAAAGTTCATAATTTACAGTAATGTGCTGAAAATTAATTATTAGAGCACCATGTATATATGCATTTTATTTATGCTTAAAAAAATTATGATGTCTTGACACTATGTTCTTCTTTGCTGACGATACCAAAGCCTAGTCTAATTATAGATACTTTGTTTTTGATATAAGAGGCACAATATAATCTGAGTCAGCAAACAAAAGGTGTTAATTAATCATGCCATGTATGACTTAGCCTTACATTGAGGATTCATTTTGCTTTGCATCATTCTTTAAGCAGATTCTTTGCTGTTCCAATAATTTGGGTTGACGAATATTCTTGCCATAAATTATGTCTGTTTGGACTCAATTTTTCAAAAAAGTATTTTTCCAAAACTCATTTTCAACCACATATTCTCCCATAAAATAATGTTACACATAAATTCAAAACCTTTCCTTATTTTTTTACCACACATCCTCAAAAAATCACTATTCTATTATCATATTGTATTGCACTCATATTATCGGAAATTTTCATTTTTTGTCAGTGTTTTTATATCAGCTAATTGGTGGATTAGCAAGAGCTGTTCCTGTGATGTTAGTAGATAATTTGGATGCCATGTCCTTCTCAATTGCTTACATTCTTACCAAATGCAGGGCGGATGAATTTGACCTGGATCTGGAGGAAATAATGGTTATGGAAGCCATTTGGCAGTCTATTCAGGTACTTATATGACCAATTAACTTTTATCTCACCAGTAGTGCGAGAAAATTTGCCTTTTAGCCATCAAGAAACCTATATTGGGTAATCTCTTTGATTTGTTAATCTGGATCCGCATTTCTAAATAATAAATATGAAGTAAAAAGATTGCAAAATGAATAATGAACTGTATGCTGTCTCTAAGTTGCATGTTTTGAAGTTTGAACACATTTTTTTTTGTATCCAAATTAGGGCACCAAGGTGTTTACATCTTGAATATAATCCCAAACCATGGAGAAATAGAAGATTTTTCTAAATCCTAGTCATCTCTGGTGCACCAGACTTTTAGGAGTGTGTCTTTTGTGTTTAGGATAAGCTTGTAATGTCTTGTCCTTTTATTCTATTTTCAAGTTTGTTAGATACTTTGAAGTAACTCCAAGAAAGGGGTCAAATGTTTAAAAGAGGCGATCATCTACCGGTTGAAGCTATACTAAAGTTGATTGGGTTGGTCGAAGAAGCTCAACTCAACTTAGCAATTTATGACTGCAGGTTTGGTAACATGTAGAACTAGAACATATTTGTGGATTCTAAGAGCAGTTCTGCAGCAGAGACTCATAGGTTGAGGTATTTGTGAGTTTTTTAGACCTATGAAATTGTACAGTGATAACGAGACGACACCTACTATACCCCAAAATCAAGTAAAAGATTATAGAACTAAACATGTTGAGACGATGGTTGCTTCATCGAGAAAAAATTGGAAGAAACATTGACATATTTGCAGTTTACAACCTACAATTAGCATATAATCTCACCATGAATCTTCATTGTTTGATTCTTTGTGTAGCAAACAGGACCAACATATATTTTTCAATACCAAGTGTAAGCAATAAAAGATATTAGGAGTATCTTTTGGGTTTAGGATAGGCTTATACTTTTTTATTTTCTGTTTTCTAGATGACAATCTTTGTTGTTAACTTGTGTTTGTACTTCTGCAATGTAATTTTAGAGGCAAATTAATGGATCAGAAAATATATACTTTCAGACCTGTGTTGGAACATTAGTACAAGTGCTGCTCAATATATATATTTGTATTGTTTTACAAGATTGTTGTCTAGGTTGATCTTTAATTCTCCTCTGACTTTTGGTGATGTAAATGACCTATACTAGTCTATTATACAAATGTGGTGGTGATAGGAAACTGGCCAACCCCAAAATTTGCCCTATAGTGACGCAGCTCCATCAGAAGAATATATGATAGACGATCGTCGCACCCCGGCATTGACAGCCCCGGCAGCTGGATTATCATCTCCTTCTGGTGGTCTTGCATGTGCCATTGCAGCCCTTGCTGAGCGTCAACAACTGAGTGGAGAGTCCAATAACTATGGTGGGAACATGCATGGGAATAACATGATGCCTGGATGTAGCAGGTTTTCTAATAGGGAAGAGCAAGAATCTGAAAATTATTTTCCTGCAGAGAGTGCCATTGTGGAATCACTCGATATCCAGATGGCAATGACCCAGGATGCTGGAGAATGCGAAGAAAATAGATCTGAGGTGGCTGAAGTTGGAACCAGCTACACGGTTTCTCATGAATTGAATGATGCAGGAAGGCCTGATGCACTCCACCAAGTTGATGAAAATGACTGCACCTTCCAACCCGTTGTGGGCCCCATAGTTCCCGAAAGCTACGAGGAGCGGATGATGCTGGCCATGGCTGTATCACTAACTGAGGCTCAAGCTAGGGCAAGTGCACCAGGAGTTGCATGGCATTAAGTGTTCTTGGATAAGGTATTACGAAATCCTTCATTTATCTCTCGTTTCTAAACCAATCGATTATTATAATTGTATTAGATATAGATAGATTATTTTTACCATTTATTAATATTGTAATTGATTGCTTAGTTGTTATTTTAGTCCTATTTAATGAGAGAACCTCTCACAAAGAGGGATATCGAGTCTTTTATTGAGTATATTTGACACATATTAATTAATTAAGAAATCTAATTATACTCTCAACAAGGAAATTGATCTATAATTTGGGACAAACAAAAAAGGAAAGCAAATCTATATTTATGTAACGGAGGGAGTAACTAGTTCTTGTATTTCTCTTTTTGCAAGGGAGCTCAAAATTAGTGGAAGTAGCAGATAGAAATATTCGTTCTTGCATTCCTTGGATATCTGTTCTTCTCTAGACACACCTGTCCACATTTCATTTCAATAAATTATCATTATCTGATAGGATTCAAATTTCAAACGGTAAAAAGCAGAATTCTGTGAGAATAAAGGAAATAACAATGTATTGATGTAATTGAAAGGCTACAGCAAGAAGGAAAATAAAAAATATCCTTTCGAGAGGACTATTACTCTCTTATTCTACCTACTTCTCACTAAACTATTGCTTGCCTATCCATCTCTTACTACTCCTATTTATAGACTTCCCTTGATTGGTTTTGGTTAGCCACTATTCCCCTCAACCAAATGCAGTTTTCCCTTTCCCTCCACTTGCAAGGCATTCTTCTTTTCCCTTGTAGAATAAGTGAGGTGGATTGGAGGCCTATCATTACCCTTAGGTTCCAAAGACACTTTGTCCTCAAGGTGGAATTTGGGGGAATTGTTGCACAATAGAATCAACTGATTCCCAGGAAGACTCGATTGTAGGACGATCTTTCCATTTTATCAATACTTCACCTCCTCGACGTTCTCTCAAGACTTGATAGAGTTCCACATTCCATTTTAAATTTGCATCGCAATGGGATGGAAATAGTTGGCTTCCTAGTTCAACCCTTGCTACTCCACCTTCCTGTTGTACTGTTTTTACCGTAGTTTTAAGGGAAACTCCTATCTTGTGAAGCCCTGTGTATCATTTCATTGTAAACCATGTTTCTCCCATTCTAAATTGCATGGTTAATCGCTTCCAGTTCACCTCCATATCCCCTGAACTACCTAGCCACTGCATTCCTTGCACTACATCGGTACAACCCAACTCCAACAGCAAGAAATGCCCCCGATTGTCAAACCCTGCAACTCAACTACTATCCGATTGCAGATTTCCCTTCCCTTAACAGACTTGCTAGCCCCTATTACTATGCTGTAATTGGTAGTAGCCATGGTTGGGAGTCCTAATTTTTGCATCAACTCCAGCGAAATAAAGTTGTGGGTCACCCCACAATCGATTAACACCATCACTTCGTGCGACCCCATTGCACCTTTCAATTTCATCGTGCTCGGTGCAGAAAGCCCAACCAAGGTGTTAGGGACAACTCCACCATGTCCTTCACTTTTATGGGTCGCTCCTGTGTCGGCCAATAAAGCCTTTTTCCTCTTCTCCACCACCCCCTTCTACCAACAAAGTCCGTAGCTCACGATTTTGACAATGGTGGCCCACCATGTACTTCTCTTCGCACTTGAAACACAAACCCTTATCTCTCCTCATCTCTGTGCGTGTCAGGCGTTTTACTGGAATTTCTTGCTAGTTGAAGGACGAGCACTCCCCTACAGTGATCTTTTTGTTTGAAACATCTCGATTTTCTTTGCGTCTGCACAAATTGGGGCTAGATTTGGTTTAGTTGATTTTTGGGTTGTGGGCTCCTGGATGCTTTTAATTGAGATTCCTATCCTTCACCTTCTGGGCTACCTCCATAACTGTACCCAATCCCTTTGGGCCTAATAACAACACCTCAGCTCTTACTTCTGGCCTTAATCCGTTTATGAAGGTGCTTTTAAGGACTTTGTCAGACACTCCTCTCAACGGCGCTGCTAGCAACTCAAATTCTCGTCGGAATTCTACCACCGTGCAGCTCTGTTTTATGCCAAAAAACTTCTCACAGATTCCCTTCTTGGGTCGACTTGAATCACTGTAATAATTGCTGTCGGAGCTGCTACCATGTCTGCATTGGTGATCTGGCCTCCGTCCACTGAAGCCATGACAATGCATCATCGTCTAAGCTAAAAGCAATTGCTCTCAATTTCTCTCGTTCCGTCAAGCCAATGACCTTGAAGTACATCTCCGCTCGGAACAGCCAGCCATCCCTGGCATTTCAAGGTTTTGCACTCGCTGCCAATTATCCTCTTCTTTGTTCTGCACAGTGTTCGCTATGGTTCTCCGTAACTGACCTCACCCGCTCCCTCCTGCCACTTTCCCTGGTCAACAGCACGTTGATCCCCCATGATCTCAAGCTGATTATTCTGCTGTATTGGTCCATCAACAATACTGCCAGACCTTTCTCCTATGGCTTTTGGTCAACCCAATTTTCGAGTTAGAAAGTGCTGCCATTGTCTTCCTTCTTTCTTCCGTAGATTGTAACATTTTCGTCATTTTTGGGTTAGTTGATCCACTGATTTCTCCAATCCGGGAAGGTGCTGCAGCTCTGCCTTCAATTCTTCCATTTCCTTTTATATAGTGTCCACCCTGCCATCTGTCTTTTTCTGTGCCACCGCTCTGATACCAATTTGATAGAATTCGAACTGTAAAAGGCAGAATTCTGTGAGAATAAAGGACACAACAATGTATTGATGTAATTGAAAGGTTACAGCAAAAAGGAAAATAACAAATAGCCTTTCGAGAGGACTATTACTCTCCTATTCCACCTATACTCATAAACTATTGCATGCCTATCCCTCTCTTACTACTCCTATTTATAGACTTCCCCTAACTAATTTTGGTTAGCTACTATTCCCCTCAACTGAATGCAGTTTTCCCTTTCCCTCCACTTGCAAGGCATTCTTCTTTCCCCTTCTAGATTAATTGACGTGGATTGGGGGCCTATAATTATCCTAGATGTATATGTTGGCTGCAAATCTAATAAAACCTGAGACAAAGTATTTACCGTCCTGAAAGTCATTGCCAGGACACCATCTTTTCTTTCTTCTGTTTTTATCCCTTCAATTTTATTTTTATTTTTGTGCGAGTGTGAAAATTATAGTAACCAGCTGGTTTAGGTGAAGCTGCCCTGCAAATATTCAATACACCATTATTAGCAACTCGGCATTGTGAGAAGTATATTTTTCCTATACTATTTGATGGCGTGTTTTAGGAAACTTCTAATAGTTATACTTAATTATAACATTTCTGAGAACATCGTAATTCATAAGCCCTCATGAACCTGCTTCATCCGAAGTCCAAACTCACTTTCTGTTACTTGTAAATGCAATTTAAATGGACACGTGATTTGGAATGAATTTGATATGGCATTTTCTATGGTCCATGGCTCATTGTGATACAGTCTACTCTCTGTCTCTCTCTCTGGTAATCAAGTCTTATATTGTTTAGGCTATCCACATAGGATTTGTTTGCAGCCTTTGCCAGCTGTGTCCATTGGTTCATGTAAAAGAAGAATGATGCATGTTTGGTTTAGCTATCAGTTCTTATACACGAGACACAATTCCTGGATGGAAGCTAATAAATTGAGGACCATTTCAGCAACTCTATATCTGACAGAATTTTTGAGAACTTTTTTGTATTGTCTATTCTTTATATTGCTTATCATGACTGTTAAGTTTGTAAATTTAGTCCATCAATTATAAGCACATTTAACATCTACTTGGAATATTAAACAATGTTCGTCATTGCTTCACGTTATACTGTCAACTAGATCCAAGTTACAGAATGCTAATTATGGGAGCAGTGAGCATTTGGTAATTCGATCAGTGGAGCGCAAGCTGCAACTATTGAAATGTTAAAACAATTTTAAATTTGAAGTTTCTCAATGAATTCATCTCATAATTGTTCTTTGGTGAATATTTCTCAGGTGAATGTTACAGCTGATCATCGAATTATTTATGGTGCTGACTTGGCTGCATTCCTTCAAACCTTTTCAAAGATCATTGAGAACCCCGAGAGCTTGACAATGTAGACGAAGATTTAGGTTGTGTGAAGAGGTTGCAGGGTTTCCCATTAGACAAAAGTCGGTCAAGTTTCAAGCAGCATGAAGAACTTACTGGCGATGTTTTGTTATCATTCATTCTTTTTCATTTCCAGTTCCAGTGAAAGAAAAAATGTGTTTTTTTTTTTTTTTTTTTTTATTTAATTTAAAAAAAAAAAAAAAAAAAAAAAAATACGAGCACTTAATTCAATATTATCTTCAATTTATTAAAATTCGCAACATGAGTCACGAGCAGTTCTAGATCATATGACGTACATTCATTTTACACTTTGTTGTCAAAATTGGGAATGCATGGGGTTAAAGGCATTACTCGAAAAAAAGACCCATTAATGTTTATTGTACAGCTCACAATCTCAATTACAAACAAGTGATCAAACCATTCGTGAGATCAATCACAGTACAGTAAAATTACTCAGTCATACAGGTGTTGTGGCAGAACTTTTCCTCCTCCTCCCTTCTTTTTTTCTTATCTAAAAAAGGCCTTGTTACTTGTACACCGTGGTGAGGTTGAAATTCCGATGTACAAATAGAATTTCTCATTTGAAAAATTACCAAGTGTGCCATCTTTAAAAAAAAAATAAAATTTTGTCACTTTTTCTACACATATCATCACTCAAGCAATAATACAATAAATAATATTACCTGTACATAAACAATTATATAATGATTTTTATATGATGAAGTTTTTTTTTTTTTAATTTGGTTGAAATTTTTTTGACATAATCAAATGTCACCACATCTATATACGGTACAATCATAATACAATCATACATCATAATTTTATTTTATTCATCCAAACATTCATCTGATAGCCTCATCATCCGGTACACGTAACATCACATGAATAACACAACCCCAACTCCCCCCGGTCAATTTGACTCTTCTACTGTTACAAAATACAAAAATTACTCTCTCAATAAAGGCCAAGATTACTGCCATTTCCCGGATGGGGTCCCTCATTTCTACCAATTATCATGTGAATCAATAAAATTATCATGTCGTGTAGCTTCAATATGGGTGCGAGTGCTTTACAAGTAAGTATTTCCGAGTGTGTTCCTTAAAGTGTGAACTGAGGCCAACGCAGTTTCGTGTTTTCGTTATCATCAGACGAATCGACGTACCTTTTGAAGAAGAAAGGGAATTTCTTGTTGGGTTTTTATGAGATTTTTCTTTCTTCATCTTCTTGTGCTCAACGGAAAGAGAAAGGTACTCTTGAAGCCAACCTTGCAAATCTTTTCTTGTATTTTACTCTCTGTTTGGATTTTTATGACATGCTGGTGCTAAAATTTGAATTTTTTCCTCTTCACTGTACTTTCCCTAGAAAAATGCTGGATTCTGGGATTATTGTGTTTCATGTTTTCCATTGATAAAACACAAATTATGAAGGAGCGCATTTACTGAATCTTTCAGCCTTTACTTTTCTTTTTCTTTTTTTCCCACTTTTGAGGGCTTGTAGAAATAGGACTCATGTCTCTGTTTTTTGGTTATTTTTCTGATGGAATGGGTTTGCCCATCCGATCCTTACTTTTGTGTCTTTATTTTTTTATTATTCACTTGTGGGCTTGTTCACAGGACTTCATGTCTCAAGGTTTCGGTTCTTCTGATTCATTTGTGGTTCTTTGGGTGTTGAATTTTTTCTTTAAATTTTAAATTTTGTTCTTTTTAATGAATTTAGCGGTTGGAAAAATCTTTAGTTGCGGGTATCACAGATTTTGATGGTTTTTAAGTCTTCATGTTGTCACGAGCACGACCTGTGTCAAGAGAACAAATTCTAAGAGTTTGTTACCATAGTTCAGATTTCCCATCTTTGTTGTTTTTAAACTTCCATACCCAGTTTGTGGTTCGATAAATTCCTCATTTTCTTTGCATCTGGGAAGAGAACCTCACTACCAATTATTCAGTCACTTGTATCCATCTTTTTCATTTGCAACTGGTGTGAAGTCAAATCTGTCACGATTGCAACCTTAATCTTTCAACAGATTAACTATGTAATCCTTTCAGCTGGATGAGCAGAAATTGTAACCAGTTAAAGTGAAAAAGAATGGCGAGGGAATAAATGGTAAAATAAGAAGAATAAAGGAAGATGAAGCTGTTGATCCTCTCAACAATGTAACGGAATTTGCAGAATTCATAGATAGGCTTTTCCTCGCACAATGGCTGTATATATAGCCAAGCACAGAAGAAGTCGCTTTTACAATGATTAATAAAAGGCGATTTATTTAACAAACTGATTACAACTTTCCTTCCCAAATGATACCCGTCTTCTCTTAACCAAAAAGACACCGTTTCCTGTTGCACTAAACGACATCCCTTGCTATTCAGATTTTGGTTATTACAGTTGGTTGGCTCTCCTCCTTCTCTTTCCTTTCCTTCTGGTTCTGGTCGTCTTCCTGCCTCATTGGTTCTGCACGACAAAATCCCAAGTTGAGAGTCCATAGTGCTAGAGCATGAGATATTCCTAGCACGAGAAGCTATTATCTTTGGAAGACTTAAGCCATGGAAAGTGTTTCTAGAATGTCTATATAAATTATAAAATATGGGTTTTCAAGTCATAATATTAAGTATTGTACGTCCACATGGTCTAAGTAGTGACCCTTTGAGAAAAGTCAATCCTACCATTGGTTTATCGACATCCGCTCTGGACTTATGTCGATGCCATGCCTTCCCGGGATAAGCCACATGGCCACTAGACGGTGAGCCATGGTTGAGGAAATTATCGACCCAGGGTTATTCATTTCTCCTCGAAATTTGTCCTTAGCTCAACATAACAAATGGTAATCAGAATTCTCGATTGCAGCATTGTGAAGAATCCCTTAGCTACTTTAATCCAATGCACATAGTTGTCGCAATTAACAAGGTAAGCCATCATAGCTTAGCACACACTTGCAAAGTTAACAAATGATTGCCGGAGTTGAGTACTCATCCGTACAGTTTGCGGATAACATGTTGGAGATATGGACCAACCGCTCTCTAATATCGTTCTTTAATCAGGCACTGGGCTCCTGTTAGTGAAGTTGACTAGGCGAGGTGCTGATCGAATTGACTGTAATAGTGAGTATGACTGAAACATATCTTATCGATGTCACTTAAGACTTTCACTTAATAGACTAAGCAATGAATATGTCATCTACAAGATGTTACAATTATATTCAGTTACAAACTTATTATGTGTAGGTGACCTAGATGGATGAATTAATGCAACTTAGGTTACATCACCTGCAAATATGAGGCGATTATTAGCATGTTTGGGTGGGATTATTCTTAAAATAAGCAGGTTAAACTTGCTTATAAGCTCCCAAAACACCTAAACATGGACTGAAGAAATGTGGCTTGTTTTTAGGCCAAATTTTGAATAAGCGGGGCAAAAAATTACATTTTGCTAATTCATCTTATTGATTTTTCTAAAAAATAAGTGGATTTTCAGACCTATATGATTAATATACTTATAAGTACAACGCCTCCCAGATATGAAAATTTTGCACACTAGAGACAACATGATAGTTTATAATGTTTGTATAATTTATACACACCTCTCACTTTTTGTAGATTTTCACAAAAGAACTGTGGAAATTCAAAATTAATAAGGTTATATATTCTAGCGTAAAAGTTGCTTTTTGTTTTGAAAAGTATCGATTATGAAATTTTATTTATGTACATTTATTTTGCCCCTGTATGATAGCTATTATTGTGTAAAAATGATGTTTTGAATATTGATTTTTTTGAAGAATGTGTGGTTAAAAAGTGAAAAAAATTTGGGTATACGTGCAAAATATTTTATTGTGTGAATGTGTGGTTGAAAATGAGTATAAAAAATAATTTCTTTTGTTTTAAAGGTAGTTAAACAGGGGCTTTATTTATCACAAAAACCCATTTATCTGTACAAATATATGAGCAAGTGGAGCGAATTGGAATTCTTGAAACAAGAATGAAGTTAAAAAACTAGAAACTTTGTAGGGAATAATTTTATTTTATTGAATTGATTATTGAAAAGTGTACGTAGCTTTTGTATTTATAGGTAAAATTATTTTCTAACTTACTAATGTGAAAAAAACTTAAATCCTAGTATAAAGGAATGAAAAAATTCATATTCTAAACAAGAAAGAAGAAAAATCAAATTCTAAATAAGAAAAGAGAATAAAAATAGATAAAATCAATCATATTTGAAATAGAATTGTCCTACATCAGCAAGTTGCAATCTTTACTTGTGCATGAACAAGTCATGTATCATGTACAATCAGTGTTTTATGTTCGAACGTTTAGTGGTTTGACTCCTAGCATTCTCCAATCTTCGACATGAAGTCTGAATCAATTTTTGAATATTTGCACTTTAGCCCCGAATTTGGACTTTTTTCCTTTTCGTCCTTTTTGGTCTCCAATTTTGCCATTTTCATCGAGCTTTACGTAGCAAACACAATTCATACAGAATTAAGCCACAATTCCTTAAAATTAAATAAGTGTACAAAATACATTTATCAGTAGCCACAACATGGCTACAAACTTGATTCAAGGTGTGATAAGACCAACCAGAAATACATTGACTCAATCCTTGGCAATGGCCCTTCCTCTGTTTCTCAATATCTATAGAAATCAAATGCTGCAACTAAGCAGTCTTTAATTATTCTATAATATATCTCATTTGCATGACGTGTATCATTATATTCATAACTTAAGCCGTGTTATTGTGTGAATATGGAGTCCATGATTTCATTAACTGGAATCTCCTTATCCATTGACTTTGCAGATAGCTTTAATGTTGGACTGCAAACACAAGATTTATTTTCCATTGTGTCTCTGACTCAGTGCTACCAACTCCTGAATGCTAAGTAGCTGGGGTTAGGTAGCTAAAGGAGACTGGTCTTCTTGAAATATTTTTCTTGAGATAAATTGGACATGAATATTCTGGTTGGGACATGCTTGAGCCAAGGGAAACCAATATACCTGTTCTTCTTCTTTTCTTGGTTGTGCTTCCCTTGGTTACATATTTCTTACTAGGAAAATGGAATGAATCTGCAAAAAACAAAGAGAGGATAAGTTTGATTGCTCAAAGAGCTGTTGAAGAAGCTCTTGTCGTAGAAGACATGTCTTCTGCCAGTGGTATCCCTCTGGTGCCTTTGCCAAATATTGGAAGTAATCAGTGTGCGAGATGCTCTGGTCCAGCTACAACTCGGTGTGCCCGGTGCAAGTCTGCTCGATATTGGTATATACTCAAATTATTGATTTAATGACAAACCTTTGTGTGCTTGACCAAGTATATGTTTATGCTGTACCTTTTTCTTGCACGTTTCTGCCATATGCCCTTGAAAATCTTTTTAATTAATTTTGACTAAAAGAGAATGGAATTTGAATGTTTTATATCACGCTTCATAATATAATCCATTGCTTTCTTTCATGTTCTAATGGTCATAGATTTTGTTTCCATAAAATTGTAATAGAAGTTTTATCTCGAGCTTACAATGTTTTCTATAGGTTACAAGTTACTTATATAATGCTCTTTACGTGTTTGCTAGTAATGCATAAAATTTGTTTAAATACTCTAAGAATTTATACTCTTCAATTACAACATTTACACAGTTCTGGGAGGTGTCAGATTATCCATTGGAGGCAAGTTCACAAGCTTGAGTGTCAGAAATTGGGAAACAGCTGCAGCAGTTCATCTCCTAAGTCTGCTATAAGTGAAGAATTCACCGGAAAAGCCTTGCTTGATGAAACAATTGATTTAAAATTATTTGAATACAGGCAGCAGCCTGCGATTGAGAATACATCTTCAGATAATGTTATTAATCATCGTTTAAGCATACAGGCTTCAACTACTTCCGATTTGATAACAAATGCATCTGGATTACCCATCATAAATAGAAGATCTGTAGACAAGGGTACCTATCTTAAAAGCTACAATGACATGTCAAGGGAAGCAGATGGAGCCATATTAGAGTGTCATGACCCAGCTTTTAGTAATGATGTTATCTGTTCCACTTTGTTGTATAATAGCCCAAGGAAGAAAGCTTCTACTAGACATAAGGTTCTAATTCTTATTAGTCACATTATCTAAACTTTAACATCTTTCTATTTATATATTCAAATTTTTGTGTACATTATGCTGCAGCAAAGAGATGACCCTGTTCTCACAGAGAATCATGGCAACATATCTGGTCCACTCAAGGATGCACACGCGCATTCAGAATGTGCTGTACGGGAAAGTGTTATAAAGGAAATGCAAAATCATCACCCATTTGAATACGGATGCAATTGTAGTCGTTCAAACTCATCAACTGCGTGCAGCAATCGGACAAATTCACGGGACAATCAAGTGAACTTGATTGATGCAGAAAACTTACCTAGGAAAGGAATCACTTCTAACAATGAAGTACAAGGCTTAAACCACTCTTCTGAGACGACTTCAATGAAAAGGAGCAGTAAATGCAGAAATTCATTGCATGCTCAAGGAACTAAACTGCATAAATCACCAAAATCAGGGGCAAAAACATCTAGAGAGCAGTCTTTCTCATATTTGGATATCCAAGGTCACATTGCAGACAAATCAAGTAGGTTTCATGGATTGCTATTCATTGCAATGGACTCTAGCTTCTTCCTGCTTACCAAATTGTTTTAGTGCAGCACTTGCTAGAATAAAGGATAATGGCTCTTTACTGGGAAGCAATGGGGATGCAAGCCTAGGAATTACGAGGGTGGTTGGTTTAGCGAAGTCACCAAGACCTGAACAACAGGAACAATTGGAAGAAAATGTTGAGAGGCGTAAGAAAGTGAAGGTCAGACTCTAAAAAGAATTTTTCCCTCCTTGTGAAAACTCAGATAAAGCTGTAACCAATCAACACACAACATTTCTAACATTTTGGAAAATAATTGATTCTAATTCATCTGAAACTGTGCGAGCATCATTGATACCTGATTCATGAAATTAGTAAATTTGTTAAGAAACTCTTCTTATGATATCCTGTTTTAAGGCACAGATGCTATTTCCTTATGAAGAATTTGTGAGGTGTTATCATTATGAAGTTCTCAACTTGTCACCTAGAGGACTCGTAAATTGTGGGAACAGGTAATTGCACTGTAGCTTTCTGTTTTTTCCCTTTCCAGATTTTGTGAATGGTTGATAAAATATTAAATGAAGTTGAAAAAATAATTCCACATCAGACTTTGTTAATAATACTTCATTTTCTTTTTATTTAATGTGCTGCAGTTGTTATGCCAATGCCGTGCTGCAATGTCTGGTGTGCACAAAGCCTCTGACCCTTTATCTGCTTCGTAGATCACATTCTAGAACTTGTAATTTTTGTCCTATATTTCTCTCTTTAAATTGATGGCGAAGGCATTTTGCTATTGCATGAGGAAGAATTGCCTAAAATATATTGTATGCAACAGGTTGTGCAAGAGATTGGTGCCTCCTGTGTGAGCTTGAGCAACATGCGATGATGTTGAGAGAAAGTGGGGGTCCTTTGTCTTCTAACAGAATTCTTGTGCATATTAGGAGTATTAGTTGCCAGCTAGGTGATGGAAGTCAGGAAGATGCTCATGAGTTTTTAAGGTCTGTAGCTGTCATGGATAGTCTCTCTCACTCACTCTGCCTTTTCCTTCTTTTTGATTTTCGAAGGTCAAAGTTTAAACATCTTCCTAAAGGTGTTGTTTATCCTCATTTACTTCCTTGAAAAAGTTAAACATGGATATGAATTTGAACGTCAAAATTTTTCCAGAAGAATCTGAAGATACACTGTCTATTTATCTATCTCCACCTTGATGTAATGCCTTTTGTACTCAGGCTTCTTGTTGCCTCAATGCAATCTATATGCTTGGAGGGCTTGGGAGGAGAGAATGTCGTTGATCCCAGGCTGCAGGATACAACCTTTATACAGCATACTTTTGGGGGACGCCTTATGTCAAAGGTGTTTGATCATCGCTAAGTCATTCCAAATTTTGCTGCATCTGAAATATATTTGTTGTTATATATTGCTATGTTAACCTCTGGAAAATTCTGCTGCACTAATCTTATTACTATCAGGTTAAATGTTTGAGATGTCATCACGAATCAGTGCGATATGAAAACATAATGGATCTTTCACTAGAGATATTTGGTTGGGTTGAATCTCTGGAAGATGCATTGACACAATTTACAAGTCCAGAAGATCTTGACGGGGAAAATATGTATAGATGTGGAAGGTGAGTTAACATGCTTCACTTTCCCTGTAATTTTCACATTCTGTGGTTTATAGTCAAATAGTTATGGTTCTTAATATTTTTCCATAAAAGATGTGCTGCATATGTTCGAGCACGGAAGCAATTGAGAATTCAAGAGGCTCCAAACATCTTGACTATTATTTTGAAGAGATTTCAGGTATTGCTCAGTTACGCCTAATGTTCTCTTCATAGAACCAATGAGTAGCGGGTTTACATTTTAGATGTCCATATTCTTCTATTTTCATCCGGATGTTATTATAAATATATACTTCTATACTAAGAAGCATGGATTCTGAAACGTATTTCGAATACGATGCAATACGGGTACATCTATACAACTTTTAAACAAAACTTAGGATATGTAGAAATGTCTGTTATAGTCTCTGTTTGGTCCCCATTAAAATTATAATTTATTTTTCTTTATCTTCTTATAAACCACACATTCTCTAATAAAATAATATTTATTACATATAATCCCAAAACTTTTTCTTCTTTTTAACCACTCATTTTTTTTAAAAACTATTTCAACCATTAAAGTTTCAAATAATGAGGGCATAATATGTGTGGGATATTTTTCATAAGTTACAAATAAAATTTAGCATAAATTTATTTTTAACTATATAAAAACATCAATACAGAAATCTGAGAATAAAACAAGTGTAAATTTCAATTTATAATACTATACTTCCTCTGTCCTATAAAGATAAGTTTGTTTCTATTCACACAGGTTAAGAAAATGCACTCCATCCATTCCATAAAGATAAACTTGTTTTCATTTTCACACAAATTAAAAAAATGTAATTAATATAATTGGAAACGTAAATTTTATTTACATTTCTTCTAATATACTCTTACATTAAATAATGGTTTAAATATGAGTACATATTTATTTATAACAAAGTACAATAAATAGGGCATAATTAGGAAACTAAAAAATAAACTATACTCTCAATAAGGAAAGTAGCTTATAATTTGTGTCAAACAAAAAAGGAAAGCAAGCCTATTTTTATGGGACGGAAAGAGTAATTATTATAGTTGAAATATAATTTCTTTACATTTTTCCTAATATAACCCTATATTAAATAATGGTTTAAATAGGAGTAGTTTATATTTGTTGTAACAAGGTATATTAAATGGGGACATATTAGAAAACTAAAAAATATCTGTAGTTTCAATAAGGAAAATGGCTTATAATTCAGGAGATGAAAAAGGAAACCTAGCTTATCTTTATGAGACGAATGTTTTAAATATGATTAGTTTATATTTGTTGTAAAAAAGTATATTAATTGAGGACATATTATAAAACTAAAAAAATATCTATACTTAATTAAGGAAAGTGGCTTATAATTGAGGAGATGAAAAAGGAAACCTAGCTTATCTTTATGAGACGAATGTAGTACTATTTTTAGTGATAAGTATAAATTGTGCAGTTATCTATTATCTTAAGACACATTTACTTTCTTCGAAATTGTTAGTTAATAAACATTACACCTGTTTTCAATAAGTTATTGTTAATAAGAGAAGTTATCGATAAGTAAAAAAACTGTCATCTATTGTCAATAATAATTGATGAGTTTTAAAAGAATTTAAAATCAATAAAACTCTTCTTATTCATGTATCCTAAGGTGTCCAATGCG
>CAIGRB010146124.1:631-14334 GCA_903798255.1 Fraxinus quadrangulata
CAAAATGATATAGATATAGCTCCTCCTTCAATAAAATTATCTTCCCCCTTTTTGTCACAAATGTCAAAGGGACGGAGCAAAACTACACAACATCTCAATAATGTAGGTATAAGCAATCACAAGCATATGCAGTGAACATTCAATTTTCCCACAAATCCAACGTAAAACACCCATGGAGTAAATGATATAAGTGACTCATATGTGTTAAGTGTCACTAATCTGCTGACAGTAGGACTTCAAACCTTAAATTTGTGAGAAAGAACAAGCTAAATATACTGCTAATAAGTATATTCCTCTACTTATGAAAGTCAAATCGTATAGCACATTAGGACCTACATATGAAAGCTCATTTATGATTAAGAATATATTTTCTCCTCTCGACTTACAGCACAAATATTTTTCTTTGTATTACATCGTTCAATAGGAATGCCCACATGTTTTTATTCATCGTAAGTGCAGACTCTTTTCCATTAAGCGACTAATATAACCCCTGTAACGAGCTTTAGATTGGTTAATCCAAGTCAGATGACCATAGGCACCGGGTTATGAGAAACCCTGCAGGCTTAATTACTTAAGTCAAGTAGGCTTCGAAAAAAAGAATTAAAATACTGAGACCCCTATGATTCTTTTTCCAGATAGGTATTGATTCATGCAGGAATAATATTGAACTTATGTCTAATAGAAAAATGGTCAATTCATTTTCAAAGTCACCCTATTAACATGTGACGGCCATCCCAAAACTCACACACGCGGTAGAGTCCCACTGTCAAGATCATAGTGTGTGCAGTGCAGATGGTATATGAAGATACCTATAGGAAATACTCCATAAGTATTCTAAATAAACTCACTCTTGATTACAACCAACAAAATCAAGTGTAATGAAAATCATGCTGTAAAACAAAAAACTAAATCAATAGTCCCCTTTTTTTTTGTTTATGATAACATGAATGTACCAATCACACAAAATATATAAAAAATAAGACAAAACGTGAGAACACAAAATAAAATGCATGAAAGATAAGGCAATAAAAATGATGTATGCATAACACAGTGTCACACAGTAGTAGCAAACCAGCGTGCGTCAAATAAACTCAATCAATGAGGTACAAAAATACCAATAGCTGTTCTACGAAATTCAAACTGAAGACCATCCAACGACTTAGTAAATAAATCAGCTAATTGATTCACAGTAGAAATATGTTCAAGATTCACAATTTGAGTTTCCACAAGTTCTCAAATAAAATGATGTCTGATGTCAATATGTTTAGTTCGAGAGTGTTGAACGGGAATTTTAGAAATATTAATAGCGCTGGTGTTATTACAAAACACAATTATAGTACCCTGTTCAATCCCATAATTACTCAACATCTGCTTCATCCAGAGCAGTTGAGTACAACAACTTTCTGCCGCAATGTACTCGACCTCTGTTGTGGACAAAGAGATAGAATTTTGTTTCTTACTCATCCAAGCAACGAGGTTAGCACCAACATAAAAACAACCACCAGAAGTAGTCTTCATATCATCAACATTTTCAGTCCAATCAGCATCGGAATAACCAGCAAGATCAAGATTAGAATCCCTGGAGTATAGGATCCATGATCAACAGTACCATTAACATATCTAATAATACGTCGCACGGTGCTCAGGTATGATTCCTTAGGATCAGCCTGAAAACGTGCACAGACTCCTACACTAAATGCTATGTCAGGTCTACTAGCAGTGAGGTAAAGCAAACTGCCTATCATACTCTTATACAGTGTTTGATCAACACTCATGCATGTAGGATCTGAACCTAACTAGACACTGGTGCTCATAGGGATTCTAGTGTGTTTTTTGCTGTCTAATCCAAATTACTTGACAAGATTCTTGGCATATTGTGATTGAGATATGAACAATTTCTCATCAGTCTGCTCGACTTGAAGACCAAGAAAGTACGTTAATTTACCAATCATGCTCATCTCAAATTCTTGCTTCATATACTCAGCGAATTTATAAGCAAGTGAATCAATGGGAGAACCAAAGACGATGTCATCCACATAGATTTGAGCTATGGTGATGGTATCCTTAATTCGTCTTATAAACAAGGTTCTGTCTACACCACCTCTTGTGAAACCCTGTTCTAGAAGGTATGCAGTAAGCCGATCATACTAAGTTTTAGGAGCTTGTTTCAGCCCATATAGGGTTTTATTCAGCCCTTGCACATAGTGAGGATATTTTGGATCAGTGAACCCTTTAAGTTGTTCTACGTAGGTCTCTTCCTAAGAACACCATTCAGAAAGGCGCTCTTGACATCCATTTGATACAATTTGAACCCCAAGGAATAGGCAATCGCAAGAAGAATTATAATAGATTCAAACCTAGCTATCAGGACAAATGTTTCATCAAAATCAACACCTTCAACCTGAGTGTATCTTTGGGCAATTAACCTAACCTTATTTCTAGTTATGGTACCTTGATCATCAATTTTATTCTTGAATATCCAATTTGTACCTATAACATTGTAGTCATCAGGCCTAGAAACCAAATCCAATACTTGGTTTCTCACAAATTTATTTAATTCTTCATACATAACATTTACCTAACATTCATCCCTAAGGGCTTCTTCTACTTTTCTCGGTTCAATCAGAGGCACATAGCTCGCATATGACACGTTGTTTAAAACCCTCTTGCGAAGTCTCATACCTTCTTCTAGATCTCCAATGATATTAACCTTAGGATGATTTGACTTAACTCTGGACGAAGGCTCTTTAGGTAGTTTAGCTATATTGTCAGAAGTAGACTCCTTATCGGAAGCAACTAACTCATTTGATACGAGTGGGGGATTATCAACTGGAGCGTCCTTAGATTCAGTTGCCTTGTACAGCTCAGCACAATCTCTACCAATCTCCCCCTCGGTATATGCATCATCTACCACCACATTAATAGATTCCATCACAACACGTGTGCGATTATTGTACATCCGATAGGCCCGACTATTTTTGGAGTATCCTACAAATATTCCCTAATTACTTTTGGAATCAAACTTTCCCAAATTTTCTCTATCACTCAGAATGTAGCACTTGTTGCCGAACATACGAAAATACTTGACTGTAGACTGTTTACCCTTCCAGATCTCATAGGGTGTCATATCAGTTTTGGATCTAAGATAAACCCTATTAANTCTTGGAATATCCTAAGAATATACCTTCATCACTTTTGGAATCAAACTTTCCCAAGTTCTTTCTGTCTCTCAGAATGTATCACTTGCTGCCAAACAAGCGAAAATACTTACTAGGCTGTTTGCCCTTTCAGATCTCATACGGTGTCATGTCAGTTTTTGATCTAAGATAAACTCTATTGATAATGTGACATGCAGTATTTATGGCTTTACCCTAGAAATGCATAGCTAAATCTTTATCATAAAGCATAGCTCTCGCCATTTCTTGAAGAACACAATTTTTCCTCTCAACTACCCCATTCTGTTGTGGAGTGATTGGTGAGGAGAACTCATGTTGGATTCCCTCCTCCAGACAGAAGTTCTCAAGATTTAAGTTTTCAAATTCCTTGTTATGATCACTATGAATTCTGGACACGGAATAACCTTTCTCATTTCTGAGTTTCTTACACAAGGAGATGACAAGACCGAACACTTCAGTTTTATCTCTCAGCAGTTCAATCCAAGTAAAACGAGAAAAGTCATCAACCACAACCAAGATATATCTTTTACCACCAAGACTTTCGGTCCTCGATGGTCCCATCATATCCATATGGAATAATTCAATAGGTTTGCTCGTCAAGATCTTAGAAGTTTGTTTATGAAGTACCCTAAGCTGTTTACTTTGTTGACACAAACAGTGGTATCAGAATTTTCCAGCTTAGATAGACTATTGACAATCTCCTTCTTGACAATTTTAGACAGACTGTTATAGTTCATGTGGCCCAGTCGTTGATGTCACAACTCAGTTACATTGATCTTGGCACTACTACACCTGTAATTAGAATTAGGTAAGACTCCGTAATAATTTTCAGATGTTCTCACACCTTAGAACAATGTTACCAGTTGAGTCACACACAGAACACCTTTTCTGGACAAAGGCAACTTCAAAATCAGCATCACAAATTTGACTGATACTCAACAAATTGGACTTTAAACCTTTCACATACATCACATATGAGATTACAGGCAGCCCAACAATACTCACAGATCATTTTCCAAGTATCGGTGCCGTAGTTCCATTACCAAATATAACTACACCACCATTCCACTCATCAAGTGAAGAGAACACAGATTTGTCACCATACATGTGTCTTGAACATGCACTGTCAAGATACCACATGGAATTATTTTGCGCTTTCAGAGCAAGGTGAGCAACACGACAATTTAACCAATCTTCCGATCGTTTACTCTCATCCACCCTTTCTCCTTTCTCAATCTCACGATCGGATTCGGTTGCAGCAATCGAAGTGAAAATCGTGAATTTTTATTCATCCTCACATCCAGATGTCTCATCCTGAGAACTGAAATCCGACTCCTCATCACTCATGGTCACAGCTAAAGCCTTACGCCTTTTCTTATTCGAGCTCCTATTCAGATTAGGACATTTATTCCTAAAGTGACCAAATCTTTTGCACTCATGGCATTGGACAGATTGAGGTTTCTTAATGGGAGTCCTAGATGTGTTCTTCTCATGTCTACCTTTCGAGAGTTTATTTGGGACTTCACTATTAGGCATTTGAGACTTTCTCCTATTTCTCATTATCTTCTGAAATTTTTTAACAAAATACGCAATTTCATCATCCCTAATAGTCTCAGTGTCAGTAGACTCACTATCAACTTCCCTAACAGTGTTTATGGCAATGGATTTTTGTTTCTTAGGCTGTGCTAAGGTCAATTCATAGGTATGGAGGGATCCTACACATTCTTCTACCTTAACGCTGTCTAGGTCCTTACTTTCTTCAATAGTAGTTACCTTAGGTCTAAACATTTCAGGTTGGGATCTAAGAACCTTAAGAACGATTTTTGACTCAGGAATCCTTTCGCCTAGATTAAAACTAGAATTCACAATATCTTTCAATTTAGCATAGAATTCATCAAATCTCTCATCATCATTCATCATAAGTTCTTCAAATCTAGACGTCAACATTTGCAGTTTGAAATTCTTCACAATTTTAGTACACTCATAGGTTGTTTTCAAAATATTTCAAACCTCCTTAGCAGTCTCACATATAGACACTCTCATAAACTCTTCAGGAGACACAACCATAAACAAAGCATGCAAACCTTTACTATTCCAACTACACTCATCCAAGTTAGTTTTAGTCCATAAAGAAATATCAGTGAGTATAACTACTCCTTCAACAGTTGTTGTAGGCGAAGTCCATCCATTTTGCACATAGATCCACACACGTTCATCCAAAGTCTTAAAAAAAGCTCTCATTCGGACTTTCCATTAGGCATAATTACTGCCACCAAAATATGACGGTGAAGACAATGAACTGCTCATCTAGACAATCAAATATGGGTTAGGAATCGAAATTAAACTCTGATACCAATTGAGAAACGCAAGATTCGACCCAACTACACCTAGAGGAGGATGATTAGGTATAAATATGGAATTAAAACTTCAATCAACAAGCAACAAATCATAAGTTAATTATGTCTAGGTGATTAGTCAAACAATTCAAATTATCATATCTTTGAATACCGCAGTAATATCAAAACAGTAAAGAAAGCAGTAAATAACACCAGAATCGTTCACGGAGAAACCCAACGCGGAAAAATTTCGGGCACTTTGTCAGTCAAAGATCCACTATAAACTATCACTAGAGCTTACAGAGTACCAACAAAGTTGATAACACAAGCTTTCTAATCTCCTGTCTGAAGTATAAAGTAGCCCTCCGGAAATGTGCACATCAACAACAATCCTGGGTCTTCTTTGTAAAGCAGTCCTCCTGGAATGAGCACACGAACTCCAATCCTGGCTCTTTACGCAGTTTATCTCCTGTAGATCTTTCCCAAGAACTCCTCGTTCTTCCAACTCTTCCTTGATCTTTGATGCAGCACAATTTACGACATAATCTTGTAGCAGACCCAAGAGAATAAACCAATTCAGTGTTTGATTTGATGGCTTTGATGTTTTCAATGTAAGAAGCACATATGAATTGAAGGATTGTACTTTTGATCTTATGTATGATGTATTCTCTATTGAATAATAATATGTTTAATCTGTTCAGAGCAGAAAATGCAGCGCCTCTATTTATATGTTGGACGAATTGAGTTGTATGGACCAATAAAAAATCTCGAAAATCGAAATTAGGTCAGGCTGTATAACAATGTCGTTCGAGCGAAGTGTTCTTCTCTCTCAAGTGAATGGTGTGTCGCTCGAGTGACACAAGAGCGAAGGTCGAGCGAATGTGTCTCTGATTCTTCCCCTCGAGCATCACTCTGGCAAGCAGCTAGCGAAAATCTAATGTGAATCCTTCTTGTTCCAAACGTGGAACCCCAAGCCCTAGGCTAACCTACCAATTATGAAACCTTACAATTTAGACCCTAAACTTCTATAATTGTTCAAGTTGGTCATTTTGTTCACAAAATCGCCAATTACAAAATATAACCTAACAATAGCAATTTGGAGTATATTGTTAGAAATTATTTATTATTCGTAGTGGTGGAAGAGGAGAGATAGAGAAAAAAATTTTATTTTGAATTTTTTTAATAAGTTATTCGGAATTCATTTACACTTTTAAGGTTAGGGAGTATGGTTACAATTAATTATTTTTTATATATTTTTTAAATTTAAATAGGATGGTACATTTGTCATTTCATATATTTTTATTGAGAAATTGTATAGAAATTGACGAGAATAACGTTTTCCACAATGACACGTGGAAATAAAGGTGAGATTACAAAAATTTGAAACTTATAGACGTTTTGCACACTAAAAGCCAAATGTATGGAATTTTGTGCTAATAAGTCAATTTGCCAAATATATCTCAAATAGAATTCCAAAAGCACTCCAACAAATAGAATTCCTCTTAATGTCGCCCTTAATTAGAATTTTCAATTATTTTTAAAATAGAATTCGGATCACACCCTAATTCTAAAAAACTCAACATTGATACGAATTTCACTACAATAAGTAAATTTCAGAGATTCTCCACCTATAGACAAACTCCACTACAAGAAATGAACTTCAACTCTTCAACAAGAGATGAAAAAGAACTTCTCCACCAAAATTTTCAACTTGAAAATATTCTCCACATCTACCACAAAACCTAAATGGGTTTAAACTACAGAACTTGAGCAATCAAAATTCTAAGAACACCCTTGGACACCAAAGTTGCTCAAATCCCGAGCAACAAAATCAAACGTATTAACAATCACAAAACAAGATTGAAATAAACCTTGTAACAGAATCACTATGAAATATTTCAAATGAAGGATCTTTGTTAGAATCATCACCTTCAACCACGAACGAAGCAGAATTAACTAAATCAACATCTTTGTACTTATGTGAAGGCATATTCTCAAAAAGGGTTTTGTTTCTAGAAATTGAATACAATGTCACTGCTAGTAATGGTGGCCCAGAAGAATTATACATAACTTTCAAACTTGACTTATATATATTCATCAAAATAGACCACAAACAAAACTCCAACAGTACTTAACCAAACTTACAATCCACCTGAGTCATTAAACTATGTTGATCCATTAAAGATTATGTAGAACCTTGTAAAATATATAATTGGGATTTTTCTCATCTCTGGAACACAATATGAGCGCCTCTACAAACCTTTAAGACTTCACCCTCACCAATAAATTTGTACCCTTTCAAGTCAAAAATATTTAAGGAGATAATATTTTTCTTTAAATCAAGAACATGTCGTACTGCATTAAGTGCTCTGAAACTTCCATCAATCAACTTAATTATAACACTTAATATACTATCTATCCGACAAGGTGTATCATTATGTTGACATATGGTTGATTATAACTTTAATGTTTTGGTTATGACAAACAAGTCATTTTATTTACTAACATTTGAATTTGAGTGATTAAGTTTTCAAAGCTATCAAGATTATGAATCGGACTCGAAATGAAGAACAAAGTGAAAGTTAAGCATTCAAGTCAAATCATTCGAGACGATAGCGATTTGCATGCGACGATCGAATTGGAACTTAAACACTCGTAAAAGACGTAAAATCAAGATACAAGTATAAATAACGACAAGTCAAGACGATTAAACATTATACATTTATATGTAAATGTATCAACTCGTCAATCTTTAGCAAGTGCATAAAGTTTAAATTATTTTCATATTTCATCACTTGAACAAAAATACTTTTGATTCATAATATGAAATAGATTTTGGAAAAATGAAATTTTGATATAAAAAAAAAAAAAAAAAAAAAAAGTCAACTTTCAGTTAACCAAAAATTCAAATTTCGGTCGACCGAAAATGTAGAATTGATCAACCGAAATTGGTCAACCGAAAGTTCCTACAACATCCTCTTTTGCTCTATAAATATCTATCTTCTTTACATTTAATCCCAAATTTTTTACAAGAGTAATCAAGAGAGTATATTTATTGAAAATCATTGAGCTTACTTGATTTTAAATTCTATTTCATTTATTATAAAGAATTTCTTGATTGATCAAACTAATTTTCATCTATCTCATCAAGAATTTCTTTTGTAAAGAAACTTTCTCAATCTCATCTATTTTCAATTCTTGATAAAAGTTTTCTTTGCCAACACTTATATTGAAGTGTAAATCTCTCTTCATACTTAATTAGTATTATTTGTTAAGAGAGATCATATATTGAAAACTTTGATACAAAGATATAAACTATTTCATTATCCATCATTCATCAAAGTTTACAACATAAACACTTGAGCTTTATTATTTGCTATCTATTGAAGTGTTATCCTAATTCTCTAAATACTTGACTTGATTATATCATTTGTTAAGAGAGTTCTTTCAAATGTAAAATTATCATTTACATTTTGATAGTTTCGAGAGCCTTGTGAACACTCGAATTGTTGCTAAGGATAAGTGTTCTTTGTTATAAGTCACCTAAGGATAAATGCTCCTTGTTGCAAGTCACTTAAGGATAGGTGCTCCTTATTGTAAGTCACCTAAGGAAAAATGCTCCTTATTGTATGTCACTTAAGGATTAGTATTCCTTGTTTGTAAGTTACCATTATAGTGCATTTGACCTTACTCGTAACGCAGAGTTTGGTAACGAGGACGTAGAACACATTGTGTATCAAACCCAATTAAATTCGTTTGTCAACTTTACATTATTGCACTTTACTATAAATTACCTTTACATTGTGCTATATCTAATTAAGTGACAATTCTTGAATTAAGTTATCGAATTTGCATATTTACTTCTCTTATTACACTTGACATTCATATCTTGTGTATTAAATAGTTTTAAGACTAATTATCGAAAAAGTTTCAAAAACCAATTCACCCCCTCTTCGTTAGTTATTCTTGAGCTAACACATTACTAGTCACAACACTTTTAAAAACTCTTTTATATGTTGTAAACGAATCCCGATCGGGACACATATAAAAAGTGCAAGTCGTATCAAATATCCAATTATCTTCAGATTTGGAATCACTGTCAGAAATCACCAAAAGATCTCCATCATTGTGAAACGTTTCTCCAAGACTAGCTTCACGAGAAGTATCTAATTGCTTTCCCTTTTGATTAGTTGTAGCCAATTTTTTTTAGTTTTATTTTGTAACTTATAACAATCCTTAACCAAGTGTTTTTTTTCTTGCAATAATTACAAATTTTATTTGTGAAGTTAGACCTTAATTTGCCCTTTCTAAAACCACCATCAACAGTAAGGTCGTTTCTATGAGTAGGCCTAGGCAAAAAAACCGCAAAACTGACCAATCCAATCAAATCGAACCAGCTCGGGTCAGTTTGACACACGTAATTGGTTTTTTAAAATAAAACCATGGTGAGTCAGTTCAGTCATGATTTGAAGTCTCAAACCTCGGTTAACCGTACCAACCCACTTACTTGCATGTTTACGCTTTTTTAAAAGAAAAAAATTAATCAAAAGATAAGCCCTAATTTTATAAACTATATCTCGATTCCTTCCAATATATAATTTTGCTAGTAAGTAATAGTATTGGGAATTTCCTTTCACAAACTCATTATTTTAGGCTTAACCATTTATCCTACTTGGCAATCTGGCTACCTAATACATAAAAAAAATCTTAAGTTTTCTATTGATCTGTATATATTAACTTGATTTTATTCGTTAGTCAATAGTTCTTGTAATACAAAATTTTTTAATTATTTTAGTTTTTGTAATTTAAGTGGGTCCAAAACCCAGACAATTTTTTTCAAAAAAATCAATTTGGACTAAAAGTCCAAACCGACTAGCCGGACCAATTTGATTTAGGTTGGTTCAGTTTAAGAGCTAGAGTGGGTTGGTTTGGGTTGAAATTCACCCAACCCTATAATTGGTTTTGATTTCAGGTTGGAGTCGAAACCGATCCAAATCAAATCGTACCCAAGCCTATCAATAAGTATTAGTTCGAACGAGATGCTTCATTTTCTCTCTTGAATAAAGAGTATCATAAACATCTTTAATAGTGAGAGTATCACAACTATGTATGATCGTGTCTCCAAATGACATATGTGAAGCAGGCAACGAACAAAAAAAAAAAACAAATCCAAATCTTTTTCATCATATTCAACATCTAAGGTTTCAAGATCACTCACTATTTCCTTAAACACGATTAGTATGATCTTCAAGAGAAGTGCCTTTTGACATACGATGATAATAAAGGCGATGCTTCGAGTGTAATTTGCTAATACGACTCTCCGTTGTGCACCATTGCTCCAATCTTAACCATAATGCAGCGGCAGACTTCTCTTTCTAAATGTCTTAAAGAATGTTATTCAAAAATGAAGATGAATTTGATATATGGCCTTTCGATCCCTACATTGTTTCTCCTCTTGATTTCAAATTGTGAGCATCTTGTCAAATTCCAACAGTGCATCGTCCAAATCCATCTTATGAGTATAACTCGCATCTTTACCTACCATAATGAAAATCTTGTACTATGATAAAAAACGAAATATCATACTTCATGGTTGCCATCTCAAAATCAAAAAATCTCCCTAGGAATTAAGTCTTAGCGCTTATACAAGTTTGTTATAAACAACGAAAAAAGTACCGGATAATTTCAATACTAATTTGTTGTGATAATAGCAAAAAATAATATGAGACAATAAAGTAATTGATCACAAATTCAAGAATAAAATAATTGACAGAGAACTACAGATTTCACTAAAATTTTGAGAAAGAATTACAATGATTTTGTATTTTTGATTTGTCTAACTTAATCTAAATTACAATAAAGAGCTAACTATATATATGAGACATGTCAAACCCTAAAGTAGAGTTATAGATTAAAAAAAAAGCATTGAAAATGAACTTCAAGTCTTGATCTCGGGTCTCTTCAAGTCTTGATCTCAAGTTTAATCGTCCAAGTGCATTTTTCTCTATTCTTTTGTGTATATTTTGATCTATTCAAGTCCAACACAAATTTCAACTCCAAATAAGGCTTTCAAATAGAAATTCAATTAGAATTTGTCAAAAAGACTTTGAATATAATTTCAAAAGCATTCCAACAAATAGAATTTCTGTTAATGGTGATCTTAATTAAAATTTTCAGTCATCTTCAAAATAAAATTCGGGTCACGCCATAATTCTAACATCTTGAAAAATATTTATTATTTTGCAATATCCTTTATTTTTACTGAATTTTCTTCAAATTATTATATTATTTTTTTCATTGAAAATTGAAATACTTTAAATGATTTAATTATAGATAGTGTGCTTGGTTCTCCAAATTTGGAGAGTCAAAACTCACTCTCTAAATTAAAATGTTAACTTAAAGGGTCTATTGAGCATAATTTTGTGGGTTGACTCTTTAAAATAGAGAGAATCTTATGTTTAAAGAATCTTTTGAAAGTGTTCTTATATAGTTATGATGCCAAACAGTTAATTCAATTGTAACATCACTTTTAGATTGACAACCAAATAATCAACAATTTTATAATAACGAAAGTTCTTAAAAAGCTCTATTGCTAAAAATCAATGTAACGCCCTCTATATTGGCTCAGGACTTAATGCAATTTAATGGAATTGTTATGAATCCGACCAAATAAATTAAGATGGGAAAATAAAGAAAACATGAAAATAATGGATCACAAAAGGAAACAAGATTTACATGGAAATCCAAATTTGTGAAAATCACGAACAGAGACAAAAAAATCACTATAATTAATAGTAAGGAGTTACAAAAGATCTATTTGAACCAATAACTAATTGGAAATTTTGTCAATTTTAATATGTGTTGTAATTAAAAAAATTCTAACATATTAGGAGAATTAATAAATGAAGAGTTTAATGTAAGGTTAAATCTCAATACAATGGGTAAAATCAATAATGGAGAATTTGGGATGAAATATGGTCAAATTCACCTTGAACTCTTTTAAAAGATCTTCGAGTCTACTATTAAATCTCAATACTCTTTCAACAGTATTTTCAATCAAATACTAAACCCAATCGTAACAAATTCAATCAATACTATTGCAAGGAATAAAACTTAACTATTTAACTCTAACAAAATTCTCCAAACAAAACACTCTACCAAATTACTCCACTTGTTCCACCATACCCCTCTGAGCATACTTCAAAAATGTGAACAAATTTCAAGCCCTGCTTACCGGCAGCATTACCTTGCACGCCAAATCTGCTTGAATCATCTCGTTATTACCAGCTCTAGCCAAGTCACCATGAGCACTTCCAACTCTAGCTGAATTGTCGAACCTTCTCGAATCACCACGAGCAATATGATTAACAAGATCACAACTAACTTCACTTGAGCTGTTGAAAAATTCTTCAATATCATTGCTTGAATCACCATGAGCAACCCAATCACAACCAATTCTACTCGAGTTACCGCTTATCGAACATAAGTTGTAACTGCATCGAAAGTAATCGTCGAAACTTTCAAGATATATAAGCGATCCTTAAATTGTTTCTCCAGCATCGAAACAAAAATCTTACATAACAAAATCTGGTGTGGTGATCCAAAAGTGAAATCTCAAATTGCATATTTGCCATCCCAGAAACAATTAATTTTGTTCAAACTTCGCTTTAATAATCAATCTGGCTCTCCCAAAAATTGCCAAAATCTTGACTCTGATACCAATTGTTATGAACCAATCAAGATACTAGAATTAATTTGATACCATTTATTGAGAATCGGGCCAAATAATAAAGACGAAAATAATATGAGTAATATAAAAATAATGAATCACAAAAGAAAACAAGATTTACGTGAAAATCCAAATTCGAGAAAACCACAGGCAGATGTGGAGAATTCAGTAGAATCAATAGTAAGAAGTTACAAATGATCTCTTGAACAAATAACTTATTGGATAATTAGTCAATTCCAATATGTGTTGTACACCATATATTTATAACTAAAGAATCCATAACATGTTAGGAAAATTAATATATGAAGAGTTTAATATAAGGTGAAATCTCAATACAAGGGGTAAAATCAATAATGGAGAATTTAGGATAAAATAAAAGCCAAATTCACCTTGAACTCCTTCAAGACATCTTCAAATCTACTACTAACTCCCAATACTTCTCCAAAAGTATTTCCAATCAAA
>CAIGRB010146183.1:1763-15848 GCA_903798255.1 Fraxinus quadrangulata
ATTAAAGTAAAAGTTCAGATGCTCTTCCAATTATATACTAATATTAATTCATCTTATATTTTGCATTTGTTAGAGGAATATATGCTATTCAATCATGAGAATAATATAGTATTAGTATGTGAGGAATAAATCATTTTCCAATTTATTTTGAACAATATATTATATAGAGTTAAGAAAAATGTAAGGTTTCATATAATATATCTCTTTGCATGCATACACAAATCATACACTATGGCTTCTACGCAGCAATTCTTTCCTATTCTATATTTAACTTATTCTATACTTTTGGATTTTCTAATGGTATTTAAAGTATTATCTTACCTAAAATTTTTATATAAAACATGGGAAAAATAATATTATTATATTTCATTGTCAAGAAAACTTAGTAAACAGAAACATAAATATAGAGTAATCACATTAGTCCATAGTTTCTCCCCCTTTTATACCTTCCACTCTTCCGGCAGATGCCAACAACGAACTCTAAAAATGTTTTGAATAACTGGATAATCCGGTGGAATACTTTGACCTCTAAAAAGAGGCCTTAACATTCATCAAGGAAGCCTGCATTCCTCACACTTGGTTCAAATCAATATGCATCGAAGACCGGCATCCAAAAAAGTTTTGAATGATATTTGAGAAAACAGAGTACTGTCAAAAAATTAATAACATAGCACTTTAATCTATCGCATCAGCTATCACAATAGTATCTTTAATCTGTCCTACTATTAAAATGAACTCGAGGCCTCTTACATCATATGACAATACAAAAGAAACATCTTTTGCAAATGCATATTTACAATCATCCGATAACACCTGTTTAGGGAGATCCATTGCAAACTTCACATCACATTGTGGGTGTCCATGTCGACATATCATAACAGCATTCAAGATTACTCAAGTGAGATAATTTTTTGCATTTTCATACAAAATATAATCAATGGCAAACTTTAACTTGCAGTGATTTAGCAATGGCTAACAAACATCTGGATGGTAGAACAATGAGGGATCAGCCAAAGGCTGGATCACAATGCAAAGATACAATCAACAAGTCAAAATTAAGCATTGCTTGACTATAAAAAAGGACACCACATGATCCAATTTCACAGCATGAAATTAGAAATTTATGAACAGATGCTGATGCAGTAACAGAAACTCTTTTATTGGCAGAATTTATTTGCAAATTTCAAGTTCCATGAGATATTCAAATAACACCTCAGACATTTCTAAACTAGATTAACATAAATGAGCAATTTTTTACTCATTTACTTTCTTGTATGGATGACTCCTGATGAATTCTAGTGACCAGATACCGTGCCATCTAAAGTCAGGAAGTTAGATCTAAATGAGAGAATGAATTTTTACTTCCAAATGTCAATTTAGTGAAAATTCTACTCTTTCTTACAAGGTTTGAACTCAACTTGGCACATCTCCAAGCAGCATGGAAAATTTTTTATTTCTATGGAGGTTGCTTCCATTTTTGCATCCCATTTCGTAGGTAATACAGAAACTTTCAGCATTTGCAAAACTCTTCCATTCTGTAAAAGGTACTTCAAGAGCAGAACATCCCATACACCATTTGCGAACATTTTAAACTCAATATTCCTAAGATGTTGATCCAAACACACAGGCACAATTTCTGGCAGAGGATATGAGCCTTCAACTTCTTCTGGATCAAGCATATACTGTTTTAAAAAAAAAAAATAGTGTGAAAATTTTATTTGTTTGCTTCTTGCTCTAGGTACTAATAGAGCTTACCAAATGAACAACGAGCTCTTGAAGGTGTGGTGCACGTGCAAGTACTTCCGGAAGTATCCGAAAGTCAGGAACTTCAAGCTCCAAGACGGTCAAATTTGTAAAAACAGATACTGATGTATAAGTGAGATATGCAGCCTTCACCCAAAGAAAGAAAAAGATGAAACTTAGTAGGAGCAAACACTCTGATCTTTGAATTTAAATATTTCTATACTTAATACTATGAGTTTTTAAGGTTGGGATATACCTCCATAGCACATTCAGACAAATAAATGGACGTTACTCCTTGCAAGTTGTTGATAAACTTGGATGCATTCTCCGAATCTTGCACATAATCAAAAGTGATTTCCGCTCTAGCAAGGGATGCTATTTTATTCACCAAGAGGAATTTACGAGAACTACCTCGGTAATGAAAAAACTCCATATTCGGTGTATTGATGAAAAGCTCTAAACCCGAAATGTCACCGAGAAGAGAATTGAAAGAAAAAATTCTAAGTGAAGTCATGGAAAGATGAAGAACATCAATGCTCCCAAATAAATTCAACAGCCACAATTCCTCAAGCACCTTACAACCATGAAAAAATCTTGTCACGGAATCACTATGGTTTAGATGGAAATCTTGTAAGTGCATCACCTTTAAATTGGGTAAAGAGACGGAATCTGGGATGTCGAACTCGATAGATGTCCCTCTTAGTTTCAAAACTACCAATGATTGAGATGTGAAAACTTCAGTCGGTAGTTTTCCCCAAATTGCAAGGGTTCCCGTGCAAATATCAATTTCTTTTGTATTTCTCCATATTGCAGCTCGTACCATTGTTTGGACACCACTATTACTAAAGTCAAAATTACATTTGAGTTGAAATCGATGAATTTTAGTTCGGAGCATTATTTGCCTAAGGCCAAACATGGTAAAATCTAACTCACAATCCTTGTAACTATTTGTCCTAAATAAGGAATCATCTAGTACGATGTTAGGCATGGAACAAAAAACATTTAGCAATCTCCGGGAATTAACACAAGTAGCCATGACGAACTTTGTATCTATATATGATAAAATGTGGTGCAAAAGTTCATCAGGTACATCACTTAGTCTATCAGCTCTATCTGCAAAAAGGTTTGGAGAAATTTCTGGCGTTCTGGATTTTCTTGCCTCCTACAGTAAATTTATCAGGGTTAGGGTTGGAATGACTAAAATTTCAGGCATTCTAGATTTTCTTGCATCCTAAAGTAAATATATAGCAAAAGTTAGTGGAGAATCTTCCTTAGAATGAGAATGGAAAGTCAACAACTCTACATGTATCCATTGCTCAACGACAAAAGGTAAATATTATTCAGGAGATTAAGTAATATTTCTTCAAAATTATTCAATTGGCAGTCAACAATTGTACATATATCCATTTCTCAACGACAAAAGGTAAAGATTATTGAGTTTTCGACACTATTCAATTGGCATTATCTTTGGCAGTTGGCATAAATCATAAGTTTAATTTAACCTATAAATTTTCGAGAAAACAAAAATCTCACAATAGAACGGCGGCAGCGGCAGCGGCGGCGGAGTCGGAGGCGGCGGCGGAGTCGGAGGAGAATGAGAACACGGAGGCAGAATTGCATTGCCCCTTCTGATGATGAGGGAACCGGTGTTCCGTGTTCGTGTTTTGCAACTTCACAAAGAAAGAGAAACAAAAATCTCACAATAGAACGGCGGCGGTGGAGGCAGAATTGCAATTTCCCTTCTGATCTTGCAATTTCCCTTCTGATGATTATGGAGGCGGTGTTCGTGTTTCCAACTTCGCATAGAGTGAGAGCGAAAAACAGAATGTTAAAATAATAAGAAAAATGGGTTTTATTGTTTGGCAAGTTCAGTGAGGAGGTGGTAAAAAAATGGAAAATCAAATAAAAACAATTGGAGTTTTATCTATTTCAATTCCGTGGGATATTTTTTAGTTTTGTGATTTTGTTAATTGGTATTTTTAATCACGTCTATTAAAATCTAAAACTTTTATATTTTTTATCCGCGCATTTTATAAGCCTCCCGTTTGAACTCCATTTTAATAAGTTTTTTTTTTTGGAAAAAATATGTTCTAAAATAGTGAATTTTTAAGAATGTATGGTTAAAAAAGAATGAAAAGTTTTGATTTACGCATAATATTATTTTATTAGATAATGTGTACTGTTTAATTAAAAAGAGGAAAGAGAAAAATATATTTTAAAAATAATGGAGACCAAACGGAGGGGTAAATCCCAACATTTTTTTTGTCAAATCAGGCTAAATATTAAAAGAGTTTATTATATTCAAAAATTGTACTTAACCAAACACAAAAATATCACCAACAAGGAGTAATCTATAGGGTCTAACGCGTACTTGTTTGTGCCTTAAATCCACTTCTTTTGGCCCATTGGAACACGAGGTCTATCTTTTCCTCCCGACGACGCACAAGGTTACAATAGAGGTATTAATTTTGATCCAACTCAGCAAGTAGTCTGCTCCATTTTATCAAGTTTCCAGTCCAATGCACGGCTCAAGGACTTGTCGAGCAACTGTCACATTCTATGGGAAGGTTGAGGAGATTGTAAGTGAAAAGAACTAGAATGTGAATCGTCTTCCAAACTTATGTCACTTGAGTGGAATCATCCGCCTCAGTCCTCCTTCAACCATCATCCACCAAGAACAAAACCACTAACTCGTCAGCTTCGTCAACAATGACAGCATACAACATCCACATGCTACAAATATTATTTTCGATCATAATTATGTTGGGTTTATTTATTTGTTACGTGGACTTACATATGTAATTAATTGTATAAAAGGTTATCTTAAAGTTAAGCTCAATTAAAGTGATTTAATAAAAATTTGGAGGTTGAGGGTGGTGGCACCGTGGTTGGCAGTGGTCCGATGAATGGTCCAGCTTCACAAATTTGGTTGATATTTTTTTTGTATATGGACAAGGAACTGTTTTGGGGCAAGTTGTAGAGTTGGGGATTCGAGGCGGTTGTAAGATGACTATATATCTGGTAGTTGTAGACGAGGTGGAGGTGGTGACAGTGTGAGGTCGTGGTGGTATTTATTGATGGTTGTGGTTTGGTGGATGTGGATGTGGATGTGGTGATGGTGATTTTGAATTTGATGTGGATGTGGATGTGGTGGTGGTGGTTATGGTTGCGATGGTGCTATAGGCTGTACTTATGGATGTGGAATTGTGGGATTGGAAGAGGTGATAGTAGTTGCGGTGCATGTGGTGGCGATGGTGAGTTATGGTGTAGGTGGTGGTGGTCCTACATCGCCAGTGTGGTGGTGCATGTGATGGCGATGGTGGGTTATGGTGTAGGTGGTGGTGGTGGTGGTGTTGCATCGCAAGTGGTGTTGGTGCGTTGGAGTTTGGAAGAGATGGTGGTGGTGGGCTGTGGATCTAAGGCAACGATGATGTTTTTTGGATGGTGCTGTCGATGTTGAGTGGAGTGGGGTGGGGTGATTTCTAACCAATTAATTAGATAATTGTGACAAATTAATTTGACAATTTGTAACCACGAAATAAATTGTAACCAATTATTATGATAATTTATGGTCGAGAAATAAGTTGTGATCGATTAATTTAGTGATTTGTGATCGAAAACAAATCGCGACTCGAAATACTCGTGACCTATAAAATGTGTGATTTATGATCAACAAATAAGTCGTGACCAATTAATTTGATAAATCGTGATCGATAAATAAGTTATAATATATAAAATTTGTGATTTGTGATTGTGATTGTGAGTAATAGTAAGTGTGATAATAAATTGTATGATATTATGACCTGAAAATATTTAATTAATAAAATATATTTAATTAATACAACATAAATTTTGAAATGAATGTTTAACCAATTTCTTGATTTAAGGAATATTTTTAAATATCTCTCGTTATCTATACTTATATTATATATAATTATAATAGAATAAATAATATATGTATGACCTAATTTTTGAAAAAAAAATTCAAATTTGTTGAAGTTGAAATTTGATCTTTAAATCTATATATATTTATAGATTTCATTCATTGGTCAAGGGCCTTTTGTTAAAAGGTTATTTGCCCCAATTTCTCGGTACAAGGAATTTGTGTTTGAAACATAAAATAATAAGAAATGAGAATTGGGACCTCTTATAGCTTCACTTTTATTTAGATGATGAGAGCGTCTTTTTCCTTTACAACAAATTCATTCTAATATATGCGACCAATGATCGTGAAAGGCATGGGTGAATTATTTCATTATCTATAATGTATTAAACATCACATGAGAATCATTTTTGAACAATTTTAACACTACCACAATTCAATTATTTCAATAATACTCTACTTTTCATTTTTTAATATATAATAAATACTACGAAATTCTTGTTATGTATGAATTTCGTGTTACTAATTTTCAATTAATTAACTTTCAAATTAATCTGAACTTGATGAATTTTGATTTACATGAAGCTAGAGTTATTATAAATGAATTTATTTCTATTCACGTATCTAAGAATTTAATGGATGTTTAAATTCATTTATTAACAATTTATTCTTATTTTCCAAATGTAGTATAAAAATATTGCTCATTTATAGTATTTCATCATCACAAAAAATTTAAATAATGGAAGTTGAGTTTTGAGATCAGAATTTTCTTCTCTTAAATTCATATCCTAATTTTATTTTCTTTAGTTCATTTATAATTCATCAAATCCTCCCAACAAATTAGTATCAAATATTATTTTAATAACACTTATAAAGTGTTTCAAAATAACATGCAATGCACATTTAACTTTGACTAGTATTTATAAATGACTTTATGCGTTCTATCATGTTTATTTGATCTTTCAAAAGTCAAAGCACTGAAATGCATTGTGGGATTAATAAACTTTGTTGAAAATAGATATAATCAAGTATTCCCTTCAAATTGTGACTCCTTTACGGAATTTGACCATTTTATGTATTCCAAAAGTACAATGCTCAAAGAATTTCAAATTGCTAGTACTTTGCCCATCAAGAAGTCCTCTGCTCAATTTAACAATCTCATTTTTACTCATATGTCCCAACCGCATATGTCACAATCTAGTAACTTCTTCATTAGACAAGAAATAAGTGGTAATGTGGAATCTCCTATAACTGTAGATCTCTGCAATACATATTATCAAGTTGATTTCATCACAACTAGAGCACATTTGCTCATTTTCGAAACTTCACCTTCACTAGTGTAGTTGTACCCTTTAGCATCAAGGGTATTTAAGAATATGATATTCATTTTCAACTCTAGAACATGCCTACATTTGTAAGTGTCATGTAGCCCCCGTCATGTATTTTAATCCTGCGTGATCCAATTTCAACTATTTTATAAGTTATTTTGTTTCCCATAATCATAGCACTTCTCGAAACCATCTCATATGTTGTGAACAACTCTTTATTGGGACACATATGAAATGTACAAACCGAATCAAGAACCCAATGACCATTCTGAACTCTTTACTTAACAACTAGGAACTTGATGTTTATAAACTTAGACTTTGTTGAACTCCTGTCGTTGTTTGAATACGCCACTATTGATTTATTATCACAAAATAATTTAAGTAATGTTTCAATTCCATCTAAATATGCAGTCCAGTGACAAATTTCGCAGCATTGCTCCCTAATTGGGTGCCTCATAGCATACTATAAACTTTGCTATCATGGTTAAAGAAGCTCTGATTGTCTGCTAGTACTCTTGTAGGATATAGCTCCTCCAACCAACACGACGACATAATCGATGTGGATTTTCGACTATTTTGGCATCCAACAAAACCAGAATTAGAATATTCAGTAATCTCCAATTTGTATGGTTTCCTATATGTGAGCATGTAATCCTTCATTCTTTCTCTATACTGCATAACCTACTTGGTTGCTTTCCAATAATTCATCCCAATGTTACCTAAATATATGCATAGCATTCCGATAATGAATACTATATGCGAATGTGTGTAAACCTGAGTATACATTAACCTCCCACCTGTCAATGCGAGTGTGTGTAAACCTGAGTATACATTAACCTCCCACCTGTCAATTTAGATCATTCTTAAGACATCAATTTAGATTGAATTGTCTCCCTTAGCAACATGGATATCATCTAGTTTGCAATCCTATATCCCAAACCTCTTAAGTACTTTATCGATATAACTTTTTTTGATAATTTAAGAATACATCGAGAACGATCTCGGTGTATTTGTATTCCTAATACAAAATAGACATATCAAGATCTTTCATCTTTAAATTCTTTGATAGAAATCTCTTGGTTTTAAGCAATAAGCATATATCATTGCAAGCAAACTGTATGCCATCGATATACAATATCAGGAAAATATGTTTACTCTCACTGAACTTGTGGTATACACAATCATCAATTGCATTCATCTCAAAACCAAATGAGATAATTTATGATAAAATTTTTTTATACTATTTATGGAAAGCTTGCTTTAGCTCGAAAATGGATTTCTTTAATTTGAAAACCATCTTCTTTGGGTGTTTTGATGCAAAGTTTTTTCGATTACACCATATAAATAATCTCATCAGTATCACAATTGAAAAACATCATCTTTACATCTATATGATGTAGCTCAAGATGAAAATATGTTACAAGTGCCGTAATAGTGCTGAAGAGTCTTTCATAGAAATCGAAGAGAAAATCCTTTTGCAATAGGACGACTCTTATATCTCTCCACATCTCCGCTCAAATCTCTTTTAATTTTAAATACAACCAATGGGCTTCGCAATTTCAGGCAATGGTCCCAAATTTTATTTTTTCTTTCATAGAATTTATTTTCTCATTCATGACATCAATCGAGTTTTGAGAATTATTTATTTACATGCTTAATGAAAGTTGATTGGATCTTCTTCCATCAATCCAATGAAATTTTTATGTTATTGGAGAAATACTTTAAAGTTATCCAAAATTGTATTTCCCCTTTCTCTAGTGGATTTCCTTAATGACATTTGTTATTGAGGTTGTTGATTTTACTTTTCTGGAAAAATCTCTTGATTGTGTATAGACAGTTCTGATATATTATCTTAATCCAGAATTGCATCTTTAACAAGATCTGGAGGAAAAAATTGTCCTTAATATTGATCATTTTCAATTGCAATAGAAGGGATAGTTACATAATCCTCCTCAAAGACAAAATTCATAACCTTATCTCTGCTGCAAAATCTACATCCTCAAACGATCGAGCATTTTCCATTTCGAAAATTGACCTGGTATTGGGATCACAAAATTTGTAATCCCTTGACCTCTAAAAATATTCAATAAAATAGCAACTGACAGTTTTGGAGTCCAATTTCTTTTCATTGGACCAATAAGGCCTTACCTCAGCTAGACAACTACAAATGTTCTAGTATTTCAAACTAGGCTTCTTGTCTGTCCAAAACTCATAAAGGATTTAACTGTTGCTTAACTTAGAACTCTATTGAAAATATAAGCTGCATTCTCCAGTGTTTCTCCCAAGAGAGATTCTAGTAAGATAGAATGACTAATCATATTCGTTACCATATATAGTTAAAATACTTCCATTTTTTTTTTTTACAAAAATTAGTTAAAATTAGTTGGGCTATACATTAAAATAAGGTAGGCTTGCTTTTGAAACTAAAAATACAAAATGTTCTCATTTTTGGGCCCGTAGGCAGCCACCTTGACATAGTGACAATATTGGATCCTATCGAACGAGTTAGGTGAAATTATTGCACAATCTTAGGTGGAAGCCAAAACGAAAAAAGGACTAAAAGAACATGTTTAGGTCAAGGTTTGGTGCACGCTGAAGAATAGAATGTTGACGCCTATATGGGCAACAGATGTAAATTCTAATGTTTTATATCCCAGGTTGCTCAACTTTGTGGTTATGTCATTTTGGTTACAAAATTTCTAACTTTATTCATTTTGATCCTTGAATCAAAATTTCTCTTCTTTACCATAATTTCCTCGTCCCATTTTGACCATTATCACAATCTCTCTCAACGTCGTGCAATTTCATCAGCTCTTGTCCAAATCGTAATGATATACACATCTTCAATAACAATCATGAAATGTGCTAAAACATGGAACATCATTTTCAGTATAATAATAGCCAATTGCTTTAAGCACACGTCTATTGAAGAGGAAAATCAAAGAGTGTAGATGAACAAACAATAGAACAAGAAAAATAAAATCGCCATTAATCAACTTCCAATTCATAATGCATTGCCGATTAATGCCTTACTAAATTTAAAGGAGAAGCAACAAATTACTCTTGAGAAAATATCAAATGAAGATCTCATAGCAGTTGTATTTTCATGAAAAGAAACTCGAAAAATATATAGATGAGGAGCCCATTTATCTAACAAAGATAAATTAGGTATCCTTGACTAATGTATTTCTCTTTTTGACCTTTCAAATTATATCTATGTTCTGGCTCGTAGGTATTCAGATGAATGCAATTTCGATATTAGGACAATTGAGAAGACGCTTGCTACTCTACATGGATGATTCTCTAAGGAACATAATTGTTCTAATTTTTTCCTGCTATTTGCATAAGTTATTATATAACAGAAAGAGTGAGGTCAACTTCATGAAATTTTATTAAGCTCCTTTTTTACAGGAATTAAAATCAGGTTTTAGTATATTTTGATAAAGTTGAAAAATTTTGTAGTTGAAAAGTTGTGGATGTAATGAAATGTGTGATTAAAATTAATTATTGACTTTGATTTAATGATTTAGATTAAAATCTTCATTTTAATTATTCCAAATGGGGGCTAAATGTCAGATTTTTTAATTATTAGAATATTAATTTAGAGAATTAGATAGTATGTAAATTTAATGCCCAAAAATAATTGTAAAATATGTAATTATCAAGACTCAAAAATTAGAGTTTTTAAAATAATTATTCATACCACAAATTTTATTTGTAGTACTAGAGCTTTGGATGCAATACGATATATATATAGTCAAGCGAACTCTATTCTTGCCATTTATTTATTCAATTACAACAATTTATTTAATTGGAAAAATAAATAGGTCTACAAAAATGATTTTTGATCTCATTTAGTGCTATTCGTACAAGTTATACGTTCATAAACTAGAAAGAGAGGGAAAAAAAACTGTATACGGGCCATACTATGATATTGGTCGTGAGGTAAACTTATGGGTCTTAATAGGAATGTGATCCATGTGAATAGAGACTTCATAATCGTAACGTTCGCGAAACGTTTAAAAATAATGCTGAAAATTTTAAATATTTAACTGTCAACACATTTCAATTTTACTTTTTTTTTTTAAATATGAAAACGTATCTTGTAAATCTATCTTACTTTAAAAAAATATATTCATATGTAATAGTAAAAATTTGCTCCATATATCATATCCTAAATCCTTATTAAATTAAATATAATATTGTAAAAACATTTCAAAGGCTTAAGTTTAATTTTGTTCAAGTGTTGGCCTTAGTATTATTATTGTTGATCGTTTGATTTCTCACAAATGAACGAGATCGTAAACAAGTAATATAATAATATGTAGAATGACGAATTAATAACAACCTTAATCAAATAACAAGAAGTTTTGAGTTTTTTTTTATACTAACACCTAATTTATCAATTAAACTAGAAAGCGATTTGAGTGGTTTATCAAATATGTGAAAGTATTGTTAAGATGTCGAATCCTCCTTGTTAATCCATTTTTAGAACAACAAATTAAAGTGACAGTTTGTAGTCATTCTTATTGGTCAATATTCCTAATTTAATTGAAAACCTCTCTAACAGCTATCAAATTTATTCCTCTCATGTGACATTTATATCTCCCGATGACATTCCTATCTCTCGATAAAAGATAGAATATGATAAATGTATTAAACGATCTAGAATACCTATGAAAATCATGTAAAGCATAGAGGTATATCTCTATCATCTATCGAACCTTACAATGTTTATTATTTTTAGATAAAAACTTATTATCTCTCTCGATAACAATAGATTCCAATAAATCATCTCAATTAGTAACTTATTAATTAAAAAGTCAATGAAAACAATAATAAACAACTAAGAAAAAAAACAATAATTAATTGAAAAGTCAATGAAAAACATAATATACATCCAAGAAAACATGCATACTAAACGTTAAAATAATTAATTAATACCAAAAACCTCATAACAAGGGTTCATCACATCGCATATTGAAATTACAAGAAATCATTAAAAGATTAATATAGATAGCCCAAAAATTAGACAATTGAAGAGAAATGATGGATTCTTGATATCTCTTGAATTTTCCTCCGAATCCTTGTGCCAATCTTTTGGTGTGAAGTCTCATTGATGATCTTCTTGTAATTCCACAATAGAAATATTTCACAAATATGATTTTTGCCTTCTTCTTCAATATGATTATCTCAAAATCTATTAGTTCTTGAGGTGTTTTGTCGCATAAAAAAGGCTTCCTAATGTATATGGGACATTTTGGTATTTATATAGCTTGTATCTAGGTCAGAGATGTCTCCCAAAACCTTGCCAAGTTGAGTTTTATTCATATAAGGAAACTTGAGATTCGACAAAAATCTTGTACTATGCAGTTAAATAGTACATTGGGTTGCAACCGCGTAGTTCAGTTGTTGAACTCCAAATTCATTTCTACATGTGTAGATGTAACCGCGTGGATTTTAAACTATGTTGTCGCATAGTTATTAGTTTTTTTTTACAGACAGCTTTCAATATTTTGGTCATAACTTTCTTTATCGATATACAATTGAGGCGATTCAAAGTGCATTGAAAATTTAAATCAAAGAGTTACAATTTTGTTGGAATTATAATTTTCCAATTCGATAGTTTGCTATGTCAAAAATAGTTCTCAAATAGAGACTGAAAATCTAAATCATAACTTTTTCGTTTGAAAGTTGATATGTGATAATATTTTGACTATATTTCATCCATTTGACTTCTTCCACATCCAATTGACCACTAACACTTCGTCGTAAGACTCGACACAAATTTTTAGAATTTGTACTTTAGTCCACAAACTTTGATTTTGCTTTATTTTAGTCATTTTCTCTTGTAATCTTGTTCCTTTATCTTCCAATTGTATCAAATTAAAATCTTGACATCTTCGATCTTCATTTCATCCCCCGTCCCATTAATGGATTATTTGCAACTTGGTCCCTGTCTTTTGAATTTCATTATTTTTTAGGTTTTCCTTTTTGTTTCTTCCAATTTCTTGTTCAACCATTGAGTTTACATATTTAATACAAAAATACAATAATTTAGACTATATTTGATCATATGAGTAAATAAATATCACCATTTAAATTTAAATGGTGATATTTGTTTAAATATTTGTTTAAATTTAAATATTTGTTTGTCCTCAAACAAAACTATCATCTAAATAACTACGACCACACAAGCATGCAAATATATATGGTTAGACAATCCAAGCTCTTACCTTAGGATTCAAGATTTTAGTGTTAAATCCAAAAACATGCTTCAAAATCACAACACGAAACCAATATCCACTCTTTCAATGCATCGACGCGTTAGTGTGAAGAATTAAGTAATCAACATGAATGCACAAGTTATATCAATTCTCGACCCTCTGTGATCATATATATCATTTCATCTTTCATATGATTTACACCCTTCCAATTATTTTTCTTTTTTCTTTTCACTTGTTCCCAGTATGTAATCTAAGGTTAAATTATTCATTATTTTCATCATCCTCTCTTTTTCAATGGACGTTACTAGTTGCAAGTCAACACATTAATGAACAAGAATTATCCAATTATTTGATTGCTTCGACCACCAAAACTCAATTAGACTAATTATCTTTCATCAATTGTTGAATTTCCTCAAACAAGTGTTTGGAACACAACCAAGTCATTTAGTGCTCCCTGCTTCTTTTTTTTTATGCACTTGCTTTTTTTGATTTTCAAAAGTATTTTTTTCTTTTTGCATTTTCTCCGTTAAACTTTTTAGATGACCCATATAGTAGGCTTTATGATGATGACTTCCAAATAAGATGATTTTAAGGCACAAAGTTTTAAGGACTCTTACAGGTTTAATAACCCAAGCAAAAAGGTTTCGAAGAAAACAAATATTTTTTTGTGTAACTTCCTCTCTAATTGCTTTCCAAATGACCCTTGTGGCGAATTTTGGGCTGACGACTCCCAAGTCAGATGACTTTAGGGCGCTAGGTTTTAAAATACCATTACATGCTTAATTGCTCGAGTTATAATGTAACACCGCGAAAATTTTAGAATAAAATTTTATTTGTTTTATATAGTATATTATTAATATTTTGAAAAAAAAAAGAGTACTAAAATGAAATATGTTTTAAATTC